>ML828310.1:47280-65006 GCA_009831015.1 Picea engelmannii
TTAATCCGCAATGGGGATTTAATCCAATAATAATAAGAATGCTCTTCACAATTACATTATTTCAACAGAAGTCACAAAAATAATAAATCTAAACACAAATACAAAGGGAAGGGACATGCAAATCCAAAGAAGGAAGGTTACTCAAAACCGTTCAATGATTCCTCCATATCCAAAGGTGGAAAGGGAAGAAAAGGGGAGAAATGAACTTACTTCCATAAAGGATTCCATCAAGAATCTGCATGTATGCAGAAACAAATAGATCAAATGGCCCAAATAATTCAACAAAACAACCTTGAATATGGCATCCTCGAGGGTGCCAAGAAGAAGAAGCTAGAATGTCAAAATCTCAAGAAAGGTAATTCTAGCCATGCTTTGATTTCTATTAACTCTTCTCCCAATGCTTGGATTGTAGATTCAGGAGAATGACACCACATGGAATCCATAAAATAAGTCCACACTTCATTGGGTGCATGAAAATTTCCTTCTATTCTGATGGGGGACAACTCTCCAATTGAGGTCACCGACAAAGGAAGAATTGAACTCACAAACAGAATCTTCGAGAATGTGCTACACGTTCCCAAAATTTATGTCAATCTTCTCTCTATGTATCAAATGAAAAACTATGGAACTAGAAAGAGATTTGTATTCATACCTGATGTTGTGGATATCTATGACATGCAAACCAATTCCAAGGTTTCTACCGGTGAGGTAAATCATCAATCCAAACTCTACACATTTTATGAATTTATTGAACCAGATTCCGCATTACTGCTTACCCATGCTGATGAAAGTAGTAAGATATGGAACAAAAGTTTCAGGAATTTAAATTTCAGATATATGCAACAACTTAGCAAGCAGGGAATGGTTGATGGTCTACCTGACATCCACTTATCCAAAGGAATTTGTGAGGGATGTGTTCTTGGAAAACACCCTCAAGAGAAATTTGACAAAGGAAATATTCAGAAGGCCTCATTTCCTTTAAATATGATCCATAGTGATATAATGGGCCCTTTTCCACATCCATCAATCAATAAAGCAAGGTAGGTGCTGATTTTTTGTTATGATTTCTCGCGTTTTACATGGACTTTATTTCTCAGGAAAAAATCAGAGGTCTTTCAACACCTCAAATATTTCAAAGCCCTTATTGAAACACAGTCAGGAAATAATATAAAATCCCTTCGAACAAATAATGGGGGGGAGTATGTCAACCATGAGATGCATAATATTTTTCTTGAGGCCGATATTCAGTTGCAGCACACGGTTCCATATACTCCGCAACAAAACGAAGTTGTTGAGCGAAAAAATAGATCTCTAAAAGAGATGGCATCTTGCATGCTACATGCAAAGTCACTTCCATAGAGATTATGGGATGAAGAAATTAATTGTGTAACCTACATCCAAAAAATATCTCCCCATATATCTGTCAAGGATAAGACCCCCTACAAGGCTTGGAGAGGCCTCAAACTGAAAGTGACCCACTTTTGTATATTTGGGTTCTCGTGAATGGGACAAGATTTCCTCTCAGAAGAGGAAGGCACTTGATCCACAGAGCACAGAGTGTATCTTTGTTGGATACCCTAACGGTGTGAATGGATAAAGACTCATTGATATCTCCTCAGGCTGACTCATCATTGAGCATAGTGACCAATTTGAGGAAAATATCTCGCATGTACCTCAGCAACTGCATGCAGACACTTTTATTATTCCACCTGTCAGATATGATGAGTATGCACATGATGAATCTTCTTCAGATGATAGTTCTGATTCATAGGGTTTAGATGATTCAGATACCGAGTTAGTATATTCATATGCAGAGTCAATGCATGCAGATGCAGATGCAGAGCCAAAGAAGAGACCCAAGTGGGACAAGACTACTCTTCATGATGTAGGAGACCTTGTTGGGGATCCAGCTGATACTAGGAGGACTCGATCTGATTTCGAGGAGCCTCCTCTTGCACTCACTACCACTCAATAGATGCCACCTATGAATATTTTCTTGGTTCGGTCTTCAGATCCACAATCCTATGGTGAGGTTATTGATAATTGATTTTGGGAATCCACCATGAAGGAGGAGTACAACTCCCTCCTCGAGAACAAGAATTGGGATCTGGTTCCCCTTCCTTCAGGAAGGAAACTTGTCATGTGCATATGGGTGTATAGGACCAAGAGTGTAGTGGATGGATAGGTTAGTAGATACAAATCCAGGCTAGTTGCCAAAGGATTTCAACAGGTGCACGACATCGAATATGATGAGACCTTCGCTCCAGTAGTGAAGATGGATTCCGTACATTTTTCTCTTTCCATTGCATCAAGAAAGGGATGGGAAGTCCATCATATGGACGTGAAGAATGAATTTCTTCACAATGATCTCTCTAAGGAGATCTATTTGGAGCATCCCTAGGGATTTTTGTATGATTCATCTTTGATCTGTTGACTGAAGAAGTCCCTTTATGGCCTCAAGTAGGCCCTGAGGTAATCTTATGCCAAGGTGGACTCCTACCTTCTATCACAAAACTGTGAACGTTGTAAGTCAAACCCAAATTTTTACATGCTCAGGACGACTAATTCACTTCTAATCCTAGTTCTATATGTTGATGATTTGTTGATCATCAGCTGCTCGACTTCAACGATTTATATAGTCAAGAGGATTCTTCATGACATTTTATTGATGATGGAAATGGGTCCACTAAATTTCTTCCTTGGACTCAAGATCAGTTAGGATGCATTAGGCATTAAACTGTCTTAGGCCAAGTATGCATGAGATATCCTTGAGATATTTCACATGACAGACTGCAAGTCTGCCCCAACTCCTTTCCTATCACGATTCAGACTTGAGGATGGTGGGGACACTCCATTGGTGGAGAACACAATATACATATAGCTAGTGGGGAGCTTGTTGTATCTCACACACTCCATACTAGACCTCTCCTATGCAGTTGAAGCAATGTCTAGGTTCATGAAGGAGATGAATGAGATAAATTAGAAGGTTGCAAAGTGTATCCTTCGATACGTATAGGGAACCATCACCTTCGAGATTCACTATGAAACATAATATACATTGGACCTCATCAGGTTCACTTATTCTAACTGGGCTAGCGATAAAATTGATCGCAATTCCACATCTGGTTACTCACTTAGTCTAGGTTCTGAGCCCATATTCTGGTCGAGAAAGAAGAAGACTTTTATTTCTCTATCTTCAGTCGAGGTAGAGTAAAGAGGGGTAATTAACATAACCATTCATGCTATGTGGCTACAACATTTTCTCACTGAGTTGGGTAGTCAATTTCATCAGTCAAATGTCATCTAGTGTGACAACCAGAGCACTCTGAAGTTCTGTAGAGATCCATTTCATTGGCAACAGACTAAGCACATTGAGATCCACATGCACTACATATGGGACTTATTACATGAGGGGATCATCGACATCTAGTTTTGTCCTTCAGAAAAGCATACTACATACATCTTCACCAAGACCTTCACTGAGCAGAAGTTTCATTCTCCACGTAGTCGTCTTGGAGTGAAGGACACGGTTTCCTAACAATTATCAGTTCTTCCTTTTAGATACATTGTACTTTGAGGGGGGGGGGTGTTTCCCATGAGTTTTTCCCTCTTTCCTCATTTATTTCACTGTATCTTTTTTATTTGGGTACCTAACATGGCCTCATTGTCAGGACCCATTCTTTATTTTCACAAGAGTGATGTTCAAGGGGGGTGTTGGAGATACTTCACACACACATAGGATTTATTTTTCATAAGGTTTTCCCTATGTTTATTAGTCATTATTCAATCTCCTATAGTTTAGGGAGAATATTCCTTTTTCCTGCATTCTAGGAGAATATTCTCTTCAGTTCACAATTCAGTTTGATCAGTTGAGTGGAGTCTAGATGACACATTGGGATCATCACCATGCAAGATTGGGATCATCACTAGCTAATGTGCATTGTCATTGGGATTGTCACCAATCTATCACATTACTCATGATTCCCTTATCTCCTCCTCACTTCACTCTGTTTCAGTCAGTTAATTGAAGACTGAAAGACTAGTTAACTAAAATTAGGTGGCAGTTTACTCTCATAAATGATGGTGTGTGTCCAGATCACTCTAGACCACCACTATGGCGCATTGGTTCTCTTCCAGTGTGAATTAGTTGATTTATACAAATTATATCATGTGTAAATTATCATTCATTCATTTTTTTAATGCAAATTCTTTGTTCTCACTCTCTCGTTTCTCTCTTCTATCATTTTCTTACAAATCATGTATGTCATTTGCTAGCTATATCTTATCTGTGCAAGTTCATTCATGTTTACAATAGGAACCATCATGATTAAATTCACTCTTTCTTGCACAATTTCCATATATGGCATGCACCTTATCATTTTGAAATGTTTTTCTAAAATTGACATTGTTTGGAAAACTTTCACATTGAGCAATTGCATTGTTCACAAAGTTTAGTTTCACTTTTCTCTGCATCTTTATGAAACAACTATATGCTTCTTTGGAAAACTTAAATATCCCTTTATGTTATCCCTAGATTACCTTTCCAAAAGATGTACTCATGCATTATTTGTATTTCTAAGATAAAAGTTATAGCTCTATGAAATCAACAGTTTCACCCTTTTTGCACTTGTTTCACTGGTACAATTAATCTTAAAGACTAAATTTTTCCATCTGTAGAAATAAATACGGAAAGAACCCAAAACAATTTCATATTCAACGTAGGTAGGATTTATGATTATGAACACAATTTTTTTTTGGATTTAAAATATGATTCTCTGATCAAATTTTATATAAATATGGAAATGATGACTGTGCATTTTTTACATTTTCTCCATACTTGGATTTTTTAGCCAAAACTATCTATCTCCCAAACAGAGAAAAACTAGGAAAGACTTCCTCAAGACAAAGTTTTCCATCCTGATGAGTAGGTAAAACGTTGAATTGATAAATTTTTCTAGATTTGTGATCTGGGGTCCCTTTTCCTCTTGCAAAGATTTCAAAAATCCCAAAAAAATGTTCGAGAATAGTGGATTTTTCTATATTTCCACATCTCCACACCAAACCCTTTTGAATTTGGCCAAAAACACAACTGGGTATCTTCGTACCTTCTTTTTCGACTCCCTATAAAAATTCCATTTTTATTTCGGTCCTAGTCACCGAGCATGACCTAGATCTTTAAAAACCACTAATTTGCATTTTCTGGAGAATTGAAGTAGAATTGGCTCATGGACCTCACCGAAACTTTTGTATAATTCTTCTTCATGGACACACCCTTTAAATTTATTCTAATTATGATTTTTTCTTCTCATGTTATGGCCAAAACAAGTTTTTGGCTCCATACTTGTTTTTATACTTGTACATCTTTCTCTTGTCTTCCTCCTCCCTTCTCTTTCCTTTCTCTTCTTCCTTTCTCCTCTTATTCCCCTTTATTTATATTCTCTTCTTCTCTTTTATTTTTTCTTTCCTCAATGACCACTAAAAACCTTTTATCGACAATCGAAAAAAAACTCTCATCGGCGATCGACCAAAAACTCCCATCAACGATTGGTCAAAAAATCTCATCAGTGATCAGCCAAAAAATCCTATCGGTGATCAACGAAAAACTCCCATCGAAAATCGACCAAGAACTCCTATCAGTGATTGGAAAAAAATCCCTTCGACGATCGGCCCAAAACTTCTATCGACGATTGGAGAAAAACTCCCATTAATGATTGGCCCAAAACTCTTATTGGATATTGGCGGAAAACTCCCATCAATGATTGGCCCAAAAATATTATCGGAGATTGGTGAAAATTCCCATCAATTATCAACCGAAAACACTAATCAGAGATTGGAAAAAAAATGCCATCAGGGATTGACCAAAAAATCTTATCAAATATCGACCAACAATTCCCATCAGTGATTGGACAAAAACTCCTATCTATGATCGGCCAAAATCTACCATAAAAAATCTACCAAAAACTCCTACCGTTGATTAGCGAAAAAATCCCATCGATGATTGGCCAAAAACTCCTATTGGTGATCAATGAAAAACTCCCTTCCGAAATTGAAAAGAAACTCGTATTGATGATCGATGATCGACGGAAAATTCCCATCGGTGATCAACCAAAAACTCCTATCAACAATAAAAAAAAAACTCCAATCCTACATATGAATCTCAGTTGTTGATCGACAAATAAAATGTGATTTCATCATCGATTCACCAATACTTCACCAAAATTCATCGAAATCCAAAAATATTCAGAGACTTCCACTTTTCTCCATCGACGATCTGTGATTCTCTTCTTCGACAAACTCAATTTTGTTCTCACTTCATCAATTCTGTCGAACTCCAAAAAAAATCGGTTAACCATGAAATTGTCTTCGGTGAAATTGGAAATTTTAACCAATCCAAAATGAATCTTAGTCGTTGATCACCAATCCGAATATGATTCAGTCCATCGATTCACAAAACTCATCGGTCACCATGCAAACATGAAATTTTACCTCCCAGGCCAATATTTAACTCTGCAACTTGCATATCGATGCAATTATTCATCTCTTCAACCATTCTAGGTGCAATTTTGACTTGAATTTTCTTAGAAATTTTGGGATTTCACTCTGATTTTATAATTTTCCCATAATTCAACACAGATCAAACTCCACAATAAGGAATTTACCAAATTATCCATGTCTTTTGGCCCATACGGGTTTGGTTTTGAACCAAAATATATGATGTTAATTTGTAACTTACCTAGCCTCCAAGATGAGTCCCATTACTACCATTTTCTTCTCTGATACCACTCTATAATGTACCCAAATGCCTTTTTGGGCCATGCTACTACAAAAGCAACTTAGTATAACTCTGATGCCAAATTAAATAATGCATGCACACATCATTTCATACAAACTCATGCAACTAACAACACATTAAAAACCATGAATGTATATCATAATCCATACACAACAGTAAATATTTACACAAAACATATTCAAGGTGGAATTAAACACATGAAATAGAACGAATACTTATCTATTTATGGGGAAACCAATTGGATACGTAAAAAGGACATTCCTCTAAGTCATATGCATTGTTGTTCATTTTCTCTCAATAGAAAGTCACCCTTGAGATGAGGCTATGAGTCCACAACGAGGTATGCCCCTCTTTCCTATCCAGTCTCCACACTTAGAATCCCAAAATTCCTCTTTCCCCTCAACCTATATAACCCAATGAATGGGATCCCACTTATTTACCACGTAGTCCCTCAAGCCTTCCCACTTCCCTCTGGGGCTCCAGTGCACACGGTTGGCCAGGAAAAAATCGCAGCAACCTTCTCAAGGCTCTTGAATAATTTTACTCTATAAGAAACACAGTACATGATCACAACCTAATTTAGAGGAATATAACCCACATTTTCAACATAAACCTATCCCTTTCATGATTTTTCTCATACGCAACAAAGCTGGTGCTCTTTTCCAACACCTAACTCTCTCCAAAAATCATCTTGTAAAAAACATTGTCCCCTCTCCTACTCAAATTTCCTTCTTCTCCCAAGCTTACTTGAGTCTCACGCTTCCCCCATGCTTTCCCGTAGTCAACCCATGTTGTCATAATTAGGTGAGATGACTCCCTCATCCAATCTCTTACATGAATTCAATGATTGAGTGTCTAATAAGTCAAAGGAGTATTATATGGTAATGACACATTAACTTAGGAAAATAGCATGGGTTTCCCTTGGACCCCCACTAGCCCCCCTCTCTTGTGGAATCATAGCTCCCCATCATTATCTTCCCTCTCATGTCATAGCTAGTGATGTGTAATTATTAATAATTAATTATACAATTCATATAACTCGGCCCTCAACCATATTGATCAATACAATATCTCTGGCCTAAGACATACCGACTCATCAACCTAAATCACATTTGAACAATTACATTATAATTTATGGGGATAAAAATTAAGGATGTTACAATATGCATATGATATAGTCCTGCTAGCCAGGAACCCCTCTGATCTTGATAATCAACTTGATGTTCTAAAATAATTTTGTATTGATTGTGGGATGCCTGTAAATAATATATAAAACAAAGGAAATGATTGTTAAGTTGAAGAAAATCACATACTCAATTTTTGTCTTCAATAATAGAAGCTTGGAAGAGGCCCATTTTTATAAGTACCTCGAAATTGATTTTCATATCAAACTAAATTGGAACTACAATGTTGATAAAATAATCAATGGAGGTTGGAAAGCATATTTTGGTCTTGAGAACGGTAAATATGCAAAATTTTGGTTTTGGGAAAAAATAAGTTTCGCTTCAATACCCTTGTTACTCTAGTTATTCTATATGGATATGAGATTTGGGGTTGTAGTATTTCCAAGGAAACTTGGTGGAAAATCAAATAAATGTATAAGCATTTTGTATTAAATAACCTTAAAATTAAATGTAATACACTTATCCAATCCTCCTTTAAAAAGTTGAGATTCCACCCATTGAGAATAAGACTATAATAAGGCATTTAATGTACAATCATAAACTAAGTAACATAAAGTATAAGATGATTCCTATTATTGCTTCAAACCTTAATAAAAAAATCTATTTACATGTATGTGCCACTCTAATACATTAATTTTCTTTCATTCGGAAGAACAAAAGCTAAAAAATAAATCATCGAAATGCCTTTAGTCCACATAGTTGGTGAACATAGAAGGATTGTTTTTGAGATGCCTGGATTGGGTTTTCAATTTTATTAAAACACATTATATGCATTCTATTAAACAAATTAAGGCAAAGGAAAATCCTGAGAATTGAAATTGGAAGGAGAGAACAACTAACTCATCTACCATTTGTAGATGACATTTTTCTATTATGTTTCTACTCTAAAGAGGAATGTTGACATTACAAAGAGATTCTAGAACTCTATTGTCTAGCCATAGAGATGGAAACTGATATTACAAAATCTGCCCCATATTTTCCTGAAGTGGAGACACAAGTCAAGAACAGATTGGAGCATAATTTTTCATTCCCCTCTCACGATTTGAATGATGGAATTAAGTACTTAGGTTATTCTCTCAAACCTAAGAATTATGGAAAGGTTGAATGGATTTGGCTATTGTCCAGGATTGGAAAAAGAGTGAATTTTTGGTGTAATCATTGAATTTCAAGGGGAGGAAGATTAGTTCTCATCGAGTCAATTCTAGAATCCATTCTAGTTGATTGGCATCTTATGGCTCATATTCCAAAAGGAATTTTGGATCGGATAAAAAAGGTGTGTTTCAACTATCAATGGAAGGGTAGTTGTGATTATAATGGATCCCATTTGTCAAAATAGAAGCTAATTTATTTTCCTAAGGATCAGAGTGGTTGGGGCATTAAGAAAATTTTCCTTTTTGGTAAATCCCTAGCAACTAAGTCACTTTGGAAGTTATTAAACCGGAAAGCTCTATGGAGAAGGATTCTAATTGAAAAATATATTTCCCCTAGAACTATCGTTGGCTAGATTAGGAGGAGAAGAAAGAGTATCGATAATGTATCCAACCAATGGAAATCTTTGACATTATCTTTTCTAGTCACAAGTCAATTCCTTGCTTGGAAAGTTGGTTCACGGGTTCAAATCAGAGTAGTTAATGATGTGATTCTAGGATGTGGTGAAGTCATTTTAATCCTAGAAGATTTAATCCTCTAGTTTTGGGAGAAAGGATGATGCACATAAAACAAATTTGATAATCATCTAATTACCTCAATTTAGAGCCAAGGCCAGCTTCAAATTCATGCCTTGGGCTTAGGTAACTATGCCCAATGTTGGGATGGATATTTATTGAGCTTAGGAAGGAACATGTAAGTCTTAGGGATGAAAATAATGAAATTTCTTAGGATTATAACAAAATTGGAGGCTTTTATACTGCCAAACTTGGATACATAAATTTACAAACACCTAAGGTTCAATAAATTTGTTGGTGGTGGAAAAAGTTATGGAAGGTTAAAGCCCCTCCAAAGTGAACTATATTCCTTTGGATTGTTCTCAATAAGAAGGTTTTAACTTGGGACATACTTCAAAAGAGAAATAAAGCAGGTCCAATCATTTGTGTCCTCTATAGAAGTAATGACGAAACTTCCTTACATTTATTTCTAGAATACCCTTTCTCAGTACAAGTATGGGAAGAGGTTGAACATCAAATATCACTTCATCATTTTTGGGATAAAGTGACACTGAAAGATTTATTTCACGAGTACTTTATTAGAAGAGAATTGAAGGAATATAAAACATTCTCATACTTGATTGCTTGGGGAATATGTTTGGGGAGGAATGTCGGCCTTTTTGAGGATGTCCAAGTTCCCACTTTCAAAGTTTCATTACAATCTCTTTAACTATTTTCTTCTTATAAGCCTAGTGTAAAGCCAAAAACAAGTCATGTGATTGGAGATGTGATAATGAACAAGGATTATTTGTGGATATTCTTTGATGGAGCCTGCCAATCTCCAGAACACTTCTACTATCTTGGTTTTGTATTATTTAATATCAAGGATCATTATTTCACTCATAAGGAAAATCCAGGTATTGGACCAATAATCAAGGCAAATTTAGGGCATATTCTTCCTATTGAAGCCTTCTTTAGAGAAAAATATTATGAAACTACAGGTATTTGGAGACTTTGGTATGACTATCAAATGGATGAAAAATGAAATCTAGGTCCATGGTACTGGTCTTTCACAACTAGCATTTCATTTGAAGGATATCTCTGGTCTTTTTCAAATGATTAATTTTATTCATATATATAGAGAGAACTAAATAGTTTTGTTGATTCACTATCTAAGGATTTTTTTCACTTGGTTGAAGGTTTTCTTGTCTTAAATGAATTTACTGAGGGAAATTTCGTTTCCTCAAGGTATTATAAACTTTTAGACTTATGATTTTATTTTCCTATTGATCTGTAATATGTCAATTGATTATTACATACTTTGATTAGAAATCAGATATATATATATATATATATATATATATATAAGGTTTTGGGACCATTTATGAAAACGATACTAGTGGTGGGTCTATATGCCACAAAAATCTAGTCATTCATTGCATGTGCATCAACACCTAAGGATTGTATTTTCAGGTCATCTTGAATAGAAAGTACAGTTTTTTCTTGAAAAAGAGATGCTTACTAAACACATTATAAAATTGAACTTATTGTAAACAACATAATTAATATATATATATATATATATATACTAATAATAATAATAATAATGATGATGATGAGAGAAATACATTTCTAAAGTGATAAAGTCATATATGTATTTTAGTTAAGGATAAGGAAAACTATAAATTGATAAGTGTAGTTTTTATGTTGTGTGATTTTATATTTTTGTATATTTGAAATATTGGAAGTTATGAGAAAATTTATAAATTATAAATTTGGATGAACATAAATCGAAGGAGATCTATAATACAATATCGTTATAAAATTTTAGATTGATAGTTAAGAGTCATATCAAATTCCAATCTTGATTGTGACTGATGACTTGTTGAGTAATAGACCCAATTTTAATTGGAATTGCAACTACCAAGCCTCCTCTTGGTTTTTTTGTATCTAAAAGGGTGTTGTCGGAATCCGACAATATAACAAAATCACTATTTTTTGTTATTTAAAATCCATTTCTGAATGTAGAAATGGATTTGGTATGTTGAAAAACCCATGGGGCACTCATATTATATAGAAATAATCACTCAAATATATGGATCTAACAATTTCTCGTCGGATTTCAGGCAAATCTCCCCGGAAAATATTAGCGAAAAAAAATCATTTCATAGATTGTTTAGACTACGACTATCTAAAAGTCATAAATACAACATGCATTACCCTTCGAGCATTTATTCTCAAACAATAGATCAAACAAAACAAAAAGTTTAAACACATTAATATTAATATTTATCTTCATTAAGATTTCTAGCATTAAATGTTTAAAATCAAGCTAGTCATTCACAGGAAGAAATGAGCTTATAAGCATAGCACTCTAAAAAACTACTTTCCTTCTCATGCATTATTTTTTTACCAAGGTAATTATAACAAGAAGTTAACCTAATACTTCTAAGCATATCACTCTAAACAATAACATTCCTTGTCATTCATTCTTTTTTTACCAAGGTAATTATAGCAAGAAGTTAAACTAGTAGAAATTTATGAAGATTTTCCCCTCCTTTGTGTCACTATAAAAGAAACAAAGGTTTGTGGGGGTTTTAATGTTATGGAATTGGGAAAAAATTATTAAAAAAAATGCGTAAAAAACATTCACTAAAGCCTAAGCAGAGGTTTTTGCATAGGTTTTAGTGGAGGTTGTAGCCAGAGGTTTTAGCAAAGGAGTTTTTGTTAGTGTACCACATACATAATGGCACTATGATGTGTCAATAATTTTTAGGACGCATTGATGCATATTATATGATCTAAAGAACTGGTGTGCTAAATATTATTAAGCACCAATGAAGTATATCTCCTTGTGCAGTATGAAATCCCAATAATGGTAACAATAATGACATTGGTAATGCTATTATTAAACGTAATGATGTTGACATTGTCATAATGAGAACCAATGTGATTATTATAGGTATGAACATTAGTGATTTATTGACTAAAATCATACTAATACATTTTACTTGCATCTATGCTTAGGTTGTATAATGCTCATTAATACTCTCATACATACAAGGAGAACCTATGCATACATACATGTAAGGTGCACCGGTCGGTGATAAAATCTTGTGAAAATTAGAGCTTATATATTGAACATGTGCTAGTGCATACCCATGATGAAAACACATCGGTGCATACAAATGATGAAAATGCATCACTTTGTTTCAGTGCCAAAATTCTCCATGTGTTATTTAATTATTTTGCAGCTATGTAAATGGAACTTCTTATTTCTTGTTTTTTTTTTTTATATAAAATTTCAAATTTCAAATACCAAACAAAAAATTAAATCATTTTTATGATAATATGGATTTTTACATTTTTATTAATATATTTGGATATAATGATGACAATAATGTATTGTAGAACATTTAAATAAATATATCAACTAATTATACATATGTTCATTATATAGTAAAGCATACATATATTTAATCAGAAACATAACATTTTAAAATTACAATGTACACCACAATAGAAAAATAAACCCATTTTATTATATAAGAATAAGGAACCCTGATTACACAAAATGAGACAACATGAAAGGTTTACACTAAAAAAAATGTCAAAAAATAATTGTTATAATTATTGATAACCCATAGTCATACCAAATGGAACAATATAAACGTCCAAGTTAAATATAATGTTTGATTTTTACAAGAAAATAATCCAAAATATAAAACTTCTAATATTCAATTATATTGATCATCATTCATCGCTTGAGTTGTATTCAATGCTCAAGCTACTTACATGCTTCATTTCTTTATCAGATGTAGGGGATGTTGTAGTTGGGTTGTTTGCAATGTTTTCTTCATTATCATAATATTGGTCACCCTCTCCATATTTCCATCTACAAACATAGAAATAAAGTGTAATATGTATATATTGATAATTAAAGTATAATATACATGATTGTAGAAATCGATAAAGTCACCATAACAATGAATACTTCATACACAATACATTCTTTTGAAGTCGTGCAAGTGCCATCTTACAACATATCTTATGTTGAATCCTCTCCATACTTTGTTTCGTGTGATTTTTATATGCTATGAAAAAGCTTAGATATATTAAAAGTTTCTTGTTGTTCCAAAATTTATAAAATAGGGGGTTTAAAAAAACATAGTTATTTACAAATTGTTCAATTAACCATTAATAATCCAACATACATATGCATAGCTCATACTTAAACCAATTCTAATCAAATGTTTGGATGAATCTTCCTTGTACCTAAGCACCTTGTAAAATACATAAATGGAGGATTTTAAATTAATTAAAATATAAAGATCACAACAAATATGAAATTTTAACTGAGGAAAAGGAAAGAACTACAAATTTAGTGATCAACCCTTTTTTTCCTTGTTGTCCCCTCCTATGTGATAAAGGGGTACCATTTGTTTTTGGCAACAACAAAAAAATTGAAAAATGAGTATTTGATAGGATAAAATTAATTGATTACACATATATATAAATCATTGATTATTTACTTTTGATGCATATTGTTGTTGGTATAGCTCTTCTTGCAATTCAATTATTCTTAATTCTTTCAACATTTCCTTGTACATTTTTCTAGACATCCCTATTGGAGTGTTTGAAATATCATCTTGTACATCATCTTTAATTTTCTTAATCTTCCTAAAAATAAAAAATAAAAAGACTAATAGAAATTGATTGATATCTATGAGGTAAATATAGTAGGAACATTAATTTGGTAATTTTTTTACTAGTATATGCATATTAGAGAAAGACATATCTAGAAATAATACATTCTAAATTATTCTTTTTTATATTCTATGATTTTCTTATTGCAAGTCTCACACATATAGTTGCCCATTAGTCCATTAATGATTGTTGTAGTTTAAACATAACCTAGTTCTTATATTCATTGGATTGATTTTTGTATTGTAAGTGAAATGAATGTATATACATTCTTTCCACTATATTCCTCATGGTATTATAAAAGTGTTTCCCCCATACATTAACATCTAGGACCACTCTAGATTAACTAAGGACCAATTCATCATCATTTACATACTTAATTAAAAAAATATTAGGAGGACCTTCAAATCCCTCGTTGGTGTTCCCTGTACAACAATCAACATATGAAGAATCAAATGTTTGAAACATGTTATCTATTATTGTTAATAAATACATCATTAGTAAAAATCCAAAGAAAATATTCATTTTGATAACCTTTTGATTCACATTCCCTTGTTTGAAACATTTTCATAAAACTTCTACATGCTTTACCACTCATATTATCAGCAATTTTTTTTTTAATATTTTCCTCTGCATGGCACATGTTAACCAATACAATCATTTAAACCCATATATTATTCAAAATATATTACTTATATATTAAAAATTCAAGTAACTTTCCATGTTCTCTTCTTGGGACATGCTTCCCTCACACTCATTGCAATATGTGTTTCCCTCACTACAAATTTATAGGGCATTAACATCTCAACTTTATGTCACAGGTGCATTATCAAGCCTAGTTGAGACATTTTTCCTTATGAACATAATTATTTTTATTGTATGGTGATGCAAAACATGACACACACAAATATCTTATCCAGGTTTGCACTATTTTTGTGTAACCTTGAATTATTGTTTCATCACGTGTGTCATTTTACGACACAAAACACAATGCCTGATAAATGTTTGCATTATGTTTTCATTGCATCCAGTTGTATCATTGTATAATGAAAATCACAACGCAATAATGTTTTGATCATATTTATGTCCATGTGAATTATGAACCAAATACCCCAAATAGCATAAAATTAAAAATAAGAAGTAATTACATGCCTTCAGAATGATAGAGAGTGAATGAATTAGAATCATCTTCAAGGGGGAAACCTCCTTTTATAATATATCAATTTCAGAAGATAATATTGTCCCTAAAACTAGGTATTCTTGTTATATATAGGAGACATGGGTGCAATTACAAATAATGGGCCCAGACAACCAACCATAACATAACAATTACAATGTAATGTCCTAATAACTAAGGCTTAACATGCCATGCCCCTTCAAACAATTGTTTCCTTCAGTGCTTTATTAGTTATAGAGGATTCTATATGAAGAATATATCTTCATATGTCACATATTCTATTGGTAGATTCTTCCACTTTATGAGGTACTCAGTAATTACTCAATTCCATAGTTGTTATAGACATAAAATTCCCTACTTATGCATACATGGCATTGGCCTTTCTACTTGCACAAATTTCCAAATCACTGCTGAGGAAATCTATCAAAAAAACCAATTTTTTGAGCATGTACTCGCCCTACTACACTAATTCCCACGTGCATACGCTTGTTGCATCCTAGACAACCTACGTACATATGCTAGGTGCATAATAAACAACCCACGTTTACCTTCAAAAGTTGCAAAAAATAAAAATTTGCAAGGAATTCGACGGAATTAACGGGCTATTGGAGGTTTCCCAACCATTTCACCTGCTATAGGCCATCCCCAAACCAAATAACTATCCTTTTTTCATATAAAAGGATAATTATTGCATTAGAATGGTGAAACTCTGCCCAAATCCCTTTTCTTCCTTGTCCAAGTATTTGCATCCTTTTTTGAGTTATTGCCTCAACATTCCCTCTCTATCCCTTTTCTCCCATACAATCCCTTCCCTTCACTTGAGGTGATCAGCTGATTGTGAGAGAAGGAATTTGGAAGTTGCACTTAGAGCATTGTTAAGAGGATCCCGGACCAAGTTCATGGAGTGTCGGCCTGCAAAGGTTGTAATTTCCAATCTTTGAATATTGAATAAAAGAATTGGTTTCCCTGTCCCAAATGATATCTTTATGTATTTTATTTGGTTTATGCATAATGAGTTATATCTCACCCTAATTGATGAATAGAGATAGAATATTTGTAGCATTGTTTGCCGAAGCATTGATGCAGGTAAGATTTGGGAGGATACCAGCATCCAAGGAAGCAACAAAGCTCGAGGAGGTCAACATCGAACGTTTGGACCAAAGGTACTGCTTCTGACTTACTCTTCTATAATTTTGTGTTCATCTATGTGGAATGTTTGGGGTAGTGTAGGAATTAGATGGTATTTTAAGGGAGTTCATAACTCTTTCTATACTTAGAACCCTGGTATAGTTATAGGGTAATTTTATGGCTAGCAGAATTGGCGACTCCATTGGGGAGTCTCTCTAGGGTTTTAGAGGGAGGTTTTTGGGTTTTTATTGGCTTCTTGATTTCCTTTTGAGTTTTATTCAAGTTCACTGAGTCTTTTAAGGGCCTTTGGTCATCTGCAAGGTGCCTACCAGCTTTCCCTTTCCAATTAGTCTGCCTAGTCTTTTTCTTTTTTGAAAATTCTCTGAGGTGTATGTGCTCTTCTTTGGATCAGCCTGTGTACATACGCGTCCTACACAGTAGAAAACCCGTGTACATATGCATCATGATGATGCAAAAAACCACATCTCTATGTATTGAAATTGTTTTTTAACAAAGAGAGGTTTGTCTCTTTCCTGATAGAAGTTTAGGATTCTCAGGACTTTCTTGAACCTATCAGAGTCTATGTTTTTGTCCTTAGCTTGGGTTAAAGTTTTGGTTAACATGTTTCTTAGTTTTGTTTTGTTTTCCCTAGAGGTTTGGAGTGAACTGTCAAGTTTTAGATCCTCCTTTGGTTTCTTGTTTGAATCCATGCATTTTCACAGTTGTCTTAGGGTCTCTATCAATCTTGGTTTTTTTTTTCTCTTTCTTCCTGTTTCTTGCTTTGAAAAACAAAAAATATTTTTACATTAGTTTTTCTTGTTAAAGCAGTTCGAAAAAAAAAAAATTATTTTCTTGCATTTGGTTTGGTAAAGTAGCCTAGGTTGTTTGTTTGCAGAAGAAAAGAGTCTCATTTTCAAAGTTATTTCTTGATTTCTTGAAATACAAGTAGTTTATCTTAGTCAAACGAAATCACTTTTTAGGAAACTTTTAATTACAAGATATTGAAACATTGATTAGAAAAGTTGAATTTTACAATGAGTTTTACAAGCTTTTCTTTAAGTTCGAAGTATCTTTTTTATTTCAAATGCTCTAAAGTT
>ML828311.1:6991-22125 GCA_009831015.1 Picea engelmannii
AGTTGGTTATTCTTCCAGTCATATGTAGCGTTTGTCGATGCCTACTTTTTCACAAACGTATCCCAGTTTATAATCCATGCTACTCAAGTCACTTTTTGTGTTGTGTTTCTATTCAAGGGAAGTCAGCCTATGTCGACCATTCTATAGAAACCTTTGACTCTTCAAGTCGGCCTTCCCATGTCAGTCAAGTATTTCTCAGCTTCACAAGCATCTTCGTATCCCACTCATGCCAGTATAGGAGGTCCCCATTGACTTCTTGTTGGTGGGTTTTCTCTTATCGACTACGACACGTTGCTTTGAGAGTATGACCTAGAGTTTCACCCTGGGCCTATTTACATCATTGATAAGTGACCTTGTGCTTAACATATGACAAACCATCATTGGTAATTGACTGAGTGGTTTCCCTTGTGTTTGATGTCAACAACCATTATCACACATAGGGATTCATGTGATACCTTGGTTTCCATTTGACCCCATTGGTGGTTTCTTCATATTTTTCAGTAGTCTCCATCACTGGTTACTATTCAAAGAGTCTCTGTCATGTGCTATTCCATCTGGAACATGTTGGAGACTTACCTCAGTCTGGTCCTTACAATATTTCCATTTGAGTCTTTCCAAATATTTGGCCTTCTCCTACCCCTCATGTTGGATGATGAAGGATGCCTCAATGCCTTCCTTCCAGTGGATCTCTTCCTATCATCTTCAACACATCTTGCTTTGGGACAGGGATCTAAAGTTATTTTTAGTACCTTGGGGCTTGTAGTCATCAGTAGCAGGTTCTCTCGCTATTGACAATGGGAATACATCAATGTCGCCTGCTCGATAGATTCTATCAAGTGTTCGACATCATCTCCTCTATCCACACTTGCAAGATTGTACTAGGTACCTTGAGGCCCATTATCATTATCAATGGTTTGTCTTATGTTTGTCAACAATATACATCAATGACCGATAATCAAACAGTGTCTCACTGTGTTCGAATCCAACACATTTATTCACATAGTGTAGACTCGTACCATGACAATTTGTCTTGAAGAATTTGGGTGAAGTACGAACATCACATATTTTGTGCTCCTACCCAACTTGTATTGATTGTACCTCCCTCTTTAACGTTGGTACTTGCAGAGGATCAATTTGTTCACACCATTGTTGGGTATGTGTTATATTCTTTTTATGACTAGCTCTAGTGTCTTCTACGTTGTGCTGGGAGCGCGCGGGGGGGGTTTGAGGGGGAACACTAGGCCCCCCTTCGGGGGTTCAAGGAATGTGATAAGCCATGTTATAGTGGGAAATCTGTGGTATTGATTTTTTCAGGTGAAAAGAAATGGCAAGTTGTTCGGAAATGGAGATCAAGAAGTTTAATGGGTAGAGTTTTGAGTTGTGGAAGCTCAAGATGGAAGATATGTTGGTGGACAAAGATTAGTGGATCGCAGTGGATCCAGGTATTGCACCTAGAGGAACTTCAACAGATGACTGGAAAAAGTTGAATCGAAAGATGAAGAGCACAATCCGACTGTGTCTCTCAGATTCAATATTACTAAATGTGTGAGAGGAAGCTACAACCAAAGATTTATGGGATAAGTTGGGGAAGTTGTATCAGTCTAAGTTCATAGTAAATAAATTATTCCTGAGAAAGAAGTTGTATAACCCGAGGATGGGAGATGGAGACTTGTTGGCAGAGCATTTGAACACCTTCAATACTATGTTAAGTCAATTAGTATATGTTGAGATTAAAATTTTAGATGAAGATAAGGGTATCAGTTTAACGTGCTCTTTACCATACTCGTGGGATAGTCTGGTTGTGGCCATAGGTAGTAATACAACTGCCTTGAAGTTTGAATAAGTGGTCTCATCCTTGTTGTCGGAGGAGATGAGATAGAAGAACATGGAAGGATAGACCACATATGCATTATTTGTAAGAGGATGCTCCTAGAAAAGAAATATATCTAAGTCCTCAAGAGGGATATCCAAGTCTAAGGGAAGATCTAAGTCTCCCAGAAAGTTTGTAAAGGTATGTTGGAGATGTGGAAAAGAAGGGCACTACAAGAAGCAGTGTAGATCCAAAGTTGAGAAAAATAAGGGATATGAAGAATGTCCTTTTACAGAAGAAAATACCTCCAAGGAATAAGGAGGGGATGTGTACTTGGATTCTTCAAGCACACATGCAAATCATGAGGCATGGTTGGTTGACTCGGGTTCTGTGAATATGAAAGGTATGATGGAGGTAGTGTTTTCCTAGGTGATGACTCGACAACCAAAATCATAGGTCGAGGAAAAGTCAAGTTGAGGCTCATAGATGGAAGGATTAGAGCAATACTTGGTGTTCTGCACATCCAAGGATTGGCCAGAAATTTGATTTTTGTAAGCAAAATGGACGATGTAGGGGTAAAAAAAATATTTGAAAAGGAAACCTACAGGATGGTTCAAGGAGCAATGGTGTTGTTGAAAGGAGTTTGGTTTGGAACTCTGTATAAGATGCAAGGAAGAACTATTAGTGGTGGGTTTAATAGTTCCATTTTTCCTGATATTGGAGTTGAAGAAGAAAGAAATCCTACAGTCTTTGGCGAAAAAATTATGCTGTGGCATCAAATATTGGGGCATATCGGAGAGAAGGGTCTTCGACTACTACACGGTAAAGGTATGGCTAAAGGTATGTCTAAATGCTCTCTGGATTTTGATTTCTGCGAACATTGTGTATATGGGAAGCAGAATCGGGTAAGATTCCCCTCTAGTGCAATGAGGGCAGAAGGAATTTTAGAGATAGTTCACAGTGATGTGTTTGGGCCTGTGTCAGTTCCATCATTGGGGAAATATGTGTACTATGTATCATTTATAGATGACTTCTCGAGGAATACTTGGATATCTTTCCTCAGGAAAAAATCTAAAGTCTTTGATAGGTTTAAAGAGTTTAAGGCTCTTGTTGAGAATCAAACAGAGAAAATAATTAAGGTGTTGAGGACATATAATGGCTGAAAGTTATGCAGGAATGAATTTGAAGAATTCTGTAAGAAGCGTGGTATATAAAGGTAGAAGACTACTTCATATATACCTCAACAGAATGGAGTTGCAGAAAGGATGAACGAGACATTGATGGAAAAAGCAAGGTGAATGCTCAGTGGTGTCAGGTTAGGGCAAGAATTCTGGGCAGAGGCAGTGGGTACTGCATGTTACCTGGTCAACAAATCACCCTCATCAACGTTGGATGACAAGACTCCGCAAGAGGTATAGACTGGTAAGAAACCTTCTCTCACACACCTGAAGGTATTTGGCTGTGAGGCCTATGTTCATGTTGCAAAGGAAAACATGACTAAGATAAATAAGAACACTGAAAAGTGTATCTTTATTGGGTATACATATGGTCTCAAATGTTATAAGCTTTGGAATCCAGAAACTAAGAAGGTTGTGTATTGCTGATATGTGGTATTTAGAGAAATGAAGGATGTTGTTAAACAGGAAGTCCTACCAAGTAAGGAAGAACCAGAGAAAATAGAGTTTGATTTAAAGGATGATGAATGAGAGTCTACAGAAGAACATGAATAAGAAGAAGTAGATCTTCATACTCTAGTATTGAGGAGATTGGTTCGAGAAAGAAGGCTACCAGAAGGGTATACTCCATCTGATTTTTGTTCAAATTTTGCTTTGTCTATCAATGATGATGATCCTAGAACTGTCAAGGAGGTAATGGATTCAGAGGATGGAAAACTTTGGAAAAAGGCCATGGATGAAGAAATGGCAGCCTTGGGATCTAGTGGAGTTTCCGACTAGAAGAAATCCCATTGGAAGCAAATGGGTATTTAAAAATAAGATGAATGCATAAGTCAAAGTGAAGAAATACAAAGCTTGGTTAGTAGCAAGGGGTTATTCCCAGGCCGAGAGAATTGATTTTGGTGAGATTTTTTCTCCTATTGCCAAGTTAACTTCTATAAGATTTTTGTTATCTGTTGCTACTGCATTTGATTTTGAAGTAGAAGAGATGGATGTGAAGACAACATTCCTACATGGGGATTTGAAAAAAGAAATCTATATGAATCAGCCAGAAGGCTTTGCTGTGAAGGGAAAGAAGGAGCTGGTATGCAAGCTGAGAAAGTCCCAGTATGGTTTAAAACAATCACCAAGGATGTGGTATCAATCATTTGATACTTATATCCCGGGACTTGGCTTCACAACAAGCAAAGAGGATCACTATGTGTATTTTAAATTAATTGGTGATCATTTGATTTATTTGGTCTTGTATGTGGATGACATGTTGTTGATAGGAAAAAACAAGGAGATTATCCAGGATGTGAAAACTCAATTGTCCTGTAAATTTGACATGAAGGATTTCGGTGTTGCAAATTTCATTTTGGGAATGGAAATTAAAAGAGATCGGAAAAAGAGGAAACTTTGGTTACATTAGAGAAAATATGTCAAGACAATATTGCAGAGGTTTAATATGCAGGAATGTAAATTGGTCAAGGTCCCTATTCTTGTTGGTGTAAAGTTATATGCGGATCAATGTCCCAAGACACAGGAAGAGGAGGAGGACATGTCTCGTGTTCCATATGCGAGTGCAGTTGGCAGTTTGATGTATGCAATGGTATGAACTAGACTGGACATTGCACATGAAATGGGAGTTTTGAGCATGTATATGTCAAAACCAAGGAAGGAGCATTTGACAACATTGAAAAGGGTTTTCAGGTATTTGTGTGGCACTGCTAGCTATGGATTGTGCTACCAAGGAAGATTAAGATTGGGCAGAGTCTTGGACATACATAGCTTTGTAGATGTAGACTGGGTTGGAGATTCAGATCGTAGGATATCTACAAGAGGGTATGTGTTTAACCTATTTGGAGGAGCAATCAATTGGATGAGCAAAAGACAGGCTGTAGTGGCACTTTCAACTACAGAAGTTGAATACATGGCAACCACTCATGCAAGTAAGGAAGTAGTATGGTTACAAAGATTATGTTCGGGTATTGGGTTGGTACAACAAGCTATAAGGATAGATTGTGATAGTTAGAGTGCAATTTTTCTGGCGAAGAACCCGACTTATCATTCAAAGACAAAGCATATTGATATTCAAGATCACTTTGTGAGAGACATGGTTGAAGAAAAGAAAGTGTTGCTAATGAAGGTGGACACTTTGAAGAATGTTGTATATTCATTAATAAAATATGTGAGCACTGAGAATTTCTCCTGGTGTAGAGGATCTATGGGCATTGTTGCCCTGGATTGTTGACTATGTAACCCTGTAACCCCCTGTATGCAAAGAAAACAACAAGTGGGAGAATGTTGGTATGTGTTATATTCTTTGCACGACTAGCGTAAGTGTTTGCTACGTTGCGCCGAGTGTGTGGGGGGGTTCAAGGGGGGCCTGCCAGCCCCCCCGAGAATTTTTTTTTGCCTCGGGAAACATGTTGCATTTTGCCTCATTTTTTGTGTCGCCTCGATTTATGTGTCCATTGTTGGGTGGTTTTTCGACACATGGTTTTTGCCTATGGTTTTCTATTTCTGGTTAAGGAATTAGGGTTGTTGACTAATACAGGTCACTTGGTTAGGATTTTGGATGCCGCTGGCTCCTATATGTATATTGTATTGTAAACAATGTATCACAATGAATGAATATGAAATATGTTGGTTTTCCCAGTTTGGATTTCCACAGGAAAAATCTCTGTGTAATGTGTGTATTTGCCATTGTATCTTTTCTGTTCTTTTATTGAAAATCTGTTTGTAGTAAAATATTGTACAAGGTTAAAATATACAACCATTAGTTCCACATATCCTCTATTTGATTCTGTGACATAGCTCCACGATGTATCGATTCATGGCTATGATCTACATTTTGCATGTATCCAATGTGTATTTTCTCGTGGCCATGATTGCTACTTCTATATATAACATGGATCCACTATGTATAGTTTTCGTGGCCATGGATATCAGTTATGCTTTCATTACTTATTGATCCGTAGTGTACTTGATTTGGCGGCCATACTTACATCACACTCAAGCATGGGAATTCCCAACTTGAGAAGAGTGTATCTTACTTGTTTATGTTGTAAGTACTTTTCCAAGACTGGTTTTCAACTACTCCTACCTAATGGCCCCTCCACAATCTCATGACTATTTGTAATGTATTTCGGCCATCAGTTGGTCTTCTGAACTCACACATTAGGGGGTATCTATTATAGCATCATTTGACACCTCCTATACTCATGACGATTCATTGGCCTCAATTACATCCCTTTCCCTATTTGTAGGAGTTGAATCCCCCTTTTTCTCCCTAAAACATATTAAAAAATCCCATTTTTCAAGATGTACGCAACTCTCCTTAAAGAATCCTGCGTAAATACGCACCTTGCTAGTCAAAAACCCGCGTACATGTTAAATTGGCTCAAAAAAATAATAAATCCCGACATTTCGGGCGGATTTGACGGGTTCCCTATGTTCCTGACCTACTATAGCTCGTTCATAACTACTCCAATTGTCAAAAGGGACTATAAAAGAGAGCCTTGGGATTGAGGAAAACATACATCAAAGAAAGACATCCTTATGCTGGCTTGTTCCATATAGCCCTGCAAGCCCTTGTTTCCCCTTGCTTCTGAGATTTTCATCCCCCATTGAGAACCTTTATTTTATGATTTGTGTTTCCCCTTATCTTGTCAGAAAGAAAGCCATTGCTTCCTTGGACCTACTGGAACACAAAGATTTAGATGTAGTCCTAGTCATCTTAGGCCTTGGGTGGAGGAACTTGGAGCTTGGTTCTGGGATCGTTTCGCAACGGTTATAGGTTTTAACCAACCCCTTTTGCTATTATTAATAAAATAAATCTCGTTCTCGCCCACTTCTCTTTGTTAATTCATGCTTTTGATGAGATTATTTGTATCTTATTTTGAATCTAACATAGAAAATGAATTGATTATATTTACTTAGTTAGTGGATAACTAATTTCTTACAATTGCATACTTCTTTGTTTGCAGGACCTTAAGAAGATTGTTTTGAAGGAGTTATGGAGCAGAAGCCCTCAAGTGGGATCGACTTCAAACACAGGTTTTGGGTATGTTCTCTTTTCTTTCTTCCGAAAGTTAGTTATTTTAGGTAGTTAATTTCAATTAGCTGCTTACTTAAAGTTTGAGAATAGTCTTTTAGGGAACTGCTTTATTGTGACCAGTGACCCAAAGCCATAGTACTTAGATTTCCATAACATAAAGTAGCGAGAATTGAAGACCATCCAGTCTTGAAATATTTTGAAGATGTTTTTGGGGAAATCCTAGGATTGCCACCAACGAGAGTCATCAATTTCTCTATTGATTCGATGCTAGGAGTTTCCCTATGTTGTTGGGAAAAACACCCTACGGACTAGCAAACCAGGGTCAGACTTGCATGCAGATTTGACCGAAAAGAAATTACTTTTTTACCTACAACCCAAGATTTAAACCCCTCTTTCACAGTAAATGCATGAAAAGGACCACTAACCTTATTACCGACGTTCGATGTAGATCCTCCGTTGCTCTTCGATTACTTGCTTGCGCTGCTCCTTCCATAGATAACCTGCACTCAAGACAAACAACAACTATGTATGCATGCTACTTCTATACTCAAGGGTTAGAAATCAAGCATAAATTAATCAAACCATAGACAATTCATGCATTGGGACGGGAAAAGTATTCTTTTTTATTACTGAAAGTGAATCAACTTACAATCAAAGCTAAGACCGGCCACCGCTCCTTGAACCTGATCCTAGGCTCCTCTTCTTCTGTCCTTCAACTGCTTTGCGTTAAATCTCCTTTGGCATGAGGAAAGGCTAAAGGGTTGGGACAATGGATTATGTAAATGGGCAGAGTTTCTTCGCTATATTTTTTCCTTCTTTCAAATGGTATCCCTACCCCTTCTTTTATAGGCTAGAAGGAGCTAGGGTTTTGGACGAACCCTCGGCCATGTATGGCCGGGAGTTTCAGTTAATTGACCCATAGCTTTTTGTCCCATCGGTAACTTTCCTTTTTTCATGATTTTGAAGGTACACGCGGGATGTAGTGGGCCTGCTAGCATGGACACTGTAGATACATGCGGGATGTAGTGGGCCAGCTAGCGTGTACTTTTAAAAATGGAGTTTTTAGAAGAGTTGTTCAGTAGTTTTTGGCAAAGAAGGGATATGAGTTGGCCTGATGCCAGGTAAGCATGTGTGGTGCAATTTAGGGTTATAACAGATTCCCCCTAATGTGTGAGGTCAGAAGAGCATCTGATGGCCGAAATACATTACCAATCTTTACTGATGTGCTGAATGATTGAGCGCAAGGATCAGGAACCAGGAAGTGCCATCTGCAAAATAACAAATGTCTCACCGAGGCCGGCATACCCATGCTTGGGATAAAATAGAATGCATGGCTACCAATCAAATACACTGTAGATCCATGTCATATAACTATATAAAGTGTAGCCGTGAATAGTACACAACGGATCTACATCTCGAAATCAAAAATATATACATGCAAAGTATCCATCTTCGTAGAAGCTGATAAGGCCTGATGGTTGGAGATGAGGGTTTCAGAGCTCGAGCAACAACTTCAAAATCTTCAAAACTCGGGTAGGAGTATAATATGAGTGTACGACTACACTACCCAGAGGTCTTTGACGACTCGTCGGTCATGGAAAAAATTGATAATCTTGATGATCACACTGAAGGCTTCAATGATTTCAAACAAGGACTTGATTTGGTGTTCAGGATGGCCGGGTATGCGGACAAGAGACATATTGCAGAGGGGCCGACTTAGGCTTAGTGACAAACTTCCCTTGGACAATAGCATGACAAGTGATGAGACTCAGGCAGCATATATGTTAATCATAAGTCTGCGAAGCATGAGGCAACGCAAACTCTCCATATGTTTGGAAGAATAACCAAACGGTGGAGGACACAACTCTATATAGCGAGAAAAGCTTCCTAAGGTCGTACTACATCCCATAGTCTGATGATCAAACAGACAGATGTGCTTTATCCAAGGGCGACTCATTATGCTGCCAATAAAGAAAATACTTTTCCCATCCTCTTTTTTGGGGTATATTTGATTTTTTTGTTCTTTTCGATAATTTTGGAAAAAGAATAAAGTAATATTACATTACAATGGAGGAACGAGTACTGCAAACATACAAGATCAAGGCACAAGGACAAGACTGATGTTCTGGTAAAATGATACTCGGGGAAAATCCTCTGGCGACCAAAGGTGTTAAAACGCAGAAGCAAACTGTCACAAGGCTGGTGGATACGGTATGCAAGTGCGGTTGATAGAACACACAATGGTAATGTCCTTCGATGTAAGTTTAACGAGCCCAGAGAAGGTAATCTCGATGGTTTTTCATATTTAGAGAGTCTGAAAAAGCATAAAAGGAGACTTCGTTGGGGTACCTTTTTTGACAATAGTCTAATCGGTTCGAAAAATGGATAAACTAACACCGATTAGACGCCAATTCAAAACCATTTTAATGAGTGTGACAAGGACAAGATCACTCGACTATTTTTTCACTTTTAAGGAGTATGAAAAAAGCTTAACTATGGACTCCGTCAAGAATATTCTTCTGGACCAATTTAACGAGTGTGAAAGAATAAGGTCACTCGAGGATCTTTTCAATTTTAGGGAGTCTGAAAAGAGCTTAACTATGGACTCCGTGGGGGTTTCTTTTTCATAAGTTTAGTCCCTCAGGCCCGAAAAAGGGATAAAATCATACCTGAGAGTACTCTACTAAAGAACAAAAGTTCTATAGAGTATACCTTTGTTCGTACAGTTGACCGTCCGGACCGAAAAAGGGGTAAACTACTGTCGGATAGATGTGACTTCAAGTTTCAGTTTAACGAGAGTGAAAGGCCACAAGATCGCTCGACAATCTTTTCATGTTTAAAGGGTCTGAAAAGGGTTTAAAAGAAGACCCGTTTAAGGAACGTTCTTCTGGACCAATTTAACGAGTGTGAAGAAACAAGGTCACTCGACAATCTTTTCATCTTTAAGGATTCTGAAAAGGGCTTAAAGAAGACTCCATAATGGTTGCTTTTCTCAGTTAATCCGGACGAGATCGAAAAGCATAAATGCAGTCTCGCCGGATGTTTCTTTCGGATCTCAAAGCGAGCTTGAAAAACAACAAAGTTAGCTCATGATAGACTCTTTGTGGGTCGATGCCTGGCATCTCCTCGGGGGAGCTGTATACTCCGACGAAAATATTTTCTATGACGCCAGGGGTTCTGGAGATATTTATAGGTGTCATTTCAACAATGGTTGCCATATTACCCTCAACATATATCTTGTGTGTAGCTAAGGGATTAGTATGACAAGACCTATCTCCATTCATAGTCACGGTGAATTCTCCTGCTTCGATTCGGCTTAACTCTCGGAGGAAATATGATCTGTGATGAAGATATTCCCAAGGTTTGTCTGGACTAGTCATTGCTTCAATTACTACTTCATCTGAAGGTAAGACTAAGTCTAACGAATTGACGTTAGCGAGAGAACCCCGAGTCCAAATAGGCTCTAGAAGTGGATCTAACTCTTGTGCAGGAGTCGGATCAGGGTTAACTGAAGCTTGCTGGACTAAAGAGTACGCTACTTCAGCGGAAGATAAGGGCATGGACATACCCGAGTGCCCTGTCTCATCCATCGTGGCCGATGGGGAAGGAAGAATCCATGGATCCTCGAAGTAAGTCGTGCGGAACGACGAAACTTGAAAAATCTCAACCTTATGGTGATTGGATATAAATTTGATATCGCCATGAGGAGGTGGGTAATCAAAGGTACCCATCAAGGATGGACATAAACCAACTCCTACGTTGACGACACCTGGTTTAGGATTATCAATCATCGGGACCGTGGATGCCCCCAAAGCTGGGTCAGGTTTGGAGAAAGATAGTTGATCAATGGTCACTATCCGACCCTCGTGTGGAAACAACAAGACTCGAAAAACTGTAGCAACCACAACTTGCATAGCATAAGTCCAACTCCATCCTAACAAGAGATTATAGTTGAGGGGAGCATCGACTACCTCTACTTCGACACACACGGTTTTCCCTCCTAACTGCACAAGGAAAGAAGGAATGATGCCATGTCGTCGGAATGAATGACTGTCGAAAGCAGTGAGGAGAGTAGGTGATGGAGAAAAAACGGGCTGGCCGATGGCCTTCCAACATGCTAATGACATAACGCATGTCAAGGCACCCTCATCGACCACTGTGCGGAAGATATTCCGAGTAAAAGTTTTCATGGGATGAGCCACTACTATCTGAAATGCGACGTGGCAAGGCAGACGAGGTTTTAAGTCGGTTGTATCTAACATGATGGTACTTGGATTACAATTCTCAGTAGAGCCCAAAGCGGTTAACAAGGATTTCCTCTGAGCATAGCAGCTTTGGAGGACCTCCAAAGCAGACATCGCACAAGGGGTTTGTGATAAATCTTCCACCACAGAGTAATTCTGGGTGGCCCTTGCATTTGGGTTGTGAGAAGCTTTTTTAAATGCACCCTTTGGAATGCATGTCATTGTTTCTCCCAATGTCTTCTCAATCTATAGAGGAAGAGATGGGAGATCAGCTTCTTTACCCTTCTCAGAAGTGCTTGGTTGACTATAGGCATGTGCTCTAGTTGATAGAAAAGCATCACCTTTCACCATATATACATTCGTGGGGTTGTTCGAGGACGGAGGGGGTCCTTGACTGCCCCCTCCTGTGCTTGCAGAGGCTTGAGTTAGATTTTGCCCATGTTGAAAGGGATTAGTCAACACAGCTTGCTGTTGCTCTGTGACAAACTTTTGGGCCTCTGCAAGTCGAGGACAAAGATGGGTCGGGTGGTCTTCCGCGCACAAGTTGCATGAATACCTTGCCTTCCATTTTTCTGTATTGTCCCCGCCAGCATTATCAGTGGGTTTTTTATCCCCCTTACCCTTCTTTCGTTGTTTTTTCTTCCCTTCAGGCTGCTGGGTGGCCTTTGGGTTAGTCGACTACACGGTGTGTACTTCTGACGTTTGGGTAGGGGGAGTAGCCAAAGCAGTAGTTTGGCTGGCCGCTGTGTGTTGTAGGGATAACTGTTTTGTCAATTGCTCAGCGGGCTTGGTTTGTGTTGAACCAACAATACCATCGGCATGTGGTCCAACTCTCTGTCTAGTTTTATCCAGTATCAAACGTGGCGCATCTGGCAAGATGTTGTATAATAAACCAGACTGAGAATAGATGAGCTCAAACTGTTGAGCCCTCGTTATGGCATCTTCTTCGGAGAAAACTCCGGAAGTCGCGATGTCTTTGGATAACTGAGGGACCAAAGACTTAAGGAACCACTCAAGCAGGAATGTTGGTGGGACTAGTACTTTGATTAGACTCTTCCGGCGTCTCCACTCTCGAATATGATCAGAGATATGGTCCGCTGTTGTCTGTTCGAAATTGGTGAGCAGCTCTGTGCCAGCGTCGTATCTCACAGGTATCTGGAAATGGTTAAGGAATGCCATCGCCAGTTCGCCAAAAGAAGAGTATCTGGAGTGATCGAGCTCGATGTACCATTTCGCGGCACTCCCGATAAGAGTACGTTGAAACAATTGCAACTGGACGAAGTCATCTTTCAATGAGTTAGATGAACACCAAAGATGGAAGGTAGTCACATGATCACCTGGATCTTCATTAGGCTTGGCCTCAAACTTTGGAATGTTTGAAGGCAACTTCGTTGGCATAGGAGGCCAACGTGGATCGTTACAAATAGGATCATTTAACAACCTTGTCAAATCTGGCAAGTGTAACGTCATCATGAATGGTAGTTTGGGTTGCTGCTGATAACATGGGAAAAAGGGTCCTGAAGTTTGACTGGCACCAGGTTTCCAGGAAAAGTTTGGCTGCTGGCCCAAATTCTGGTAGAAACCATGGCCCTGACCAGCATAAGGATTTTGCATCTGTGGAGACATCATTGGCTGATTTCCGATAAAGGACATAGGGTGTTGGGCATGCATCGTGTTCGAAGGACTTTGGGAAGGATTACCCCATGCCGATCCTGATGGGAGAGGCATAGTAGTCTGTCCAGGGTTCCATTGACTATGGAAAGAATTACCCCAGAATGACATTCTAGAGGAGGGAATAGATCCTTGTCCTGAGTTCCAAGGTTCTGCTATATGTGCCCCCTGCACAGGAATAGTACCCTGCGCAGGAGTAGATTGTCCAAAAATGGGATTGCCCCCAAACGGGAAAGCGGTTGATGAGAAAGTGTTGTTACCAAACGTCCCATTCCAAGAAAACGGTGTCGAACCTATCGACATACTGTGCGCAGGTGTTCCTTGACTCCCTGCTCCAAATAAACTAGTGTGTATAGGCTGCCCGATGGACTGCTGATGCGGTCCACCAAGTGAAGGGGACAAAGGAGGAATATGACCTCCTGCGTAAGGAAAAGAATTAAAAGGGACAAGAGTGCCCCCAAGTTGAACTTGCAGAGGAGCGTTAGAGCTCCCTGCCCCCAGACCCAAAGTCTGTAAAGTGGAGTAGGTTAGTGCAGGACTTGTACCCGAACTAGGCATACCGTATGAGAATGGAGGGCCTGTCGCACTAGGTGTGAAGGGGGTTGTGGCCGCCGCCATAGACGGGTTCGGTCCACTGTGCGATGTAGTTGCGACCGAGACCATGGTGGCTCAGACCGATGATGGTAAGTTAGGAGATGATTCTCCTGTGGTAGCAACTGTGGTGGGAATGGAAGAATTCCCATAAGAAGTAACAACGTTTGTTTCCATAGCTGCGTGAGGCACTAACTAGCATTGGTGAAATTGGATCGGTACAATAAACAGTGCCAAGAAATCAGTGGTTGGGGTTTCAACCGAGACAAGATTGGCGGTTGATTCCTTCGGGAGTTGTTCGGGCACAAAGGTTTGTAACCTGGTCGCTTCAAAATACCCTTGTTGGTCTAGTTTCCACCTTAATGGTGGCGGGGGTGGCTCTAGTGTAATTGGAGGCAAGCCAAGAAGCCTTCGTGACCGGAGGATCTCAGGATCCTCCACTGTGTGAGAAGATCCAGGACACGCTAAAGTATTCCACTCGTTCAAAAGTAACACACACTAAAAAGAAGCCCCTAAGAGATAAGACAAGCAATCACTAAACTATTTGGAAGAACAGTTACAACAACCAACACTAGAGAAACTTACCGGTGCAAGTGCAACTCGAATACGGAAGCACCCTCCGGGTATACTTTGCAAAGCGTGGCCTGATGTCTGTCCTAGGTACCGTGGTATACCCCCGTAGTCACCCGTGTATGTCCCTAAGAAGATTGGCAACTAGGTTTCCAGCATGCGAACAATCACCAGGCGGGTATAGTCGAAAGTCGGGTAGACCACAATGAGCAGGGTATCAAGCCCGAAACCTGTCAAGGGTATCGAGAGAAAATGGTTCGGAAGACAAATGAGGACCTCGAACAGATTTGAGACCCACGAAGCCCCATGGCAAATGCAAATGACGGAATCCCAAAACAAGCCCTCGATATGTGTTCTCCACTACGATTGGTCCGGCTTTGGAGGGGTTATCTCCGCTAGATTTCCGTACACGACCTCGTGTTTATCCCCTATGTTTTAGGGGGGTCCTGGATAACTGCCATGAAACTAGACTTAGACACTCCCTATCGTAGACTCTAATGTTTGGTTTTGAATGGCCTTGGAGAGTTTCCTCCCCAACCTAATCCAAGGCCCTAGTCCTGAACTAGTTTGTGAACCCTACAAACAAAAAGTCTAGTAGATTTTAAATTAGCGTTGCTTTTATGGCTTTTTCTTACATCAAGGGGTATGAGGGTGAAACTGATGATGTGTAAAGACGAAAGCAAAAACGAATGAAAAAAACTGGAAACAAAAGACTTTTACTAAATGCAAAATTTCAACAACTTTTCACAAAGAAATATTTCTTTTTCTTTTCAAATTTTCTAATATTTTATACAACAAACTTAAAGGAATTTCGCTCGTCTACGAGCTACTTATGCTCTAAATGCATTGCAAAAAACTTACGAAATAAAATACTTCTCCCTAGCTAATGATGCAAAAACACAGTCTTCAACCAAATAAGAAAATGAAAAGAGATTTTATTTTATTTTATTTAAGTGCTAGTAAAGCAACAAAGGGAAAATACTGACAAGCACAAAACCAAGAAAAACAAATTCTGGCTTAAAGCACAGATC
>ML828311.1:51052-66839 GCA_009831015.1 Picea engelmannii
TTTTTGAGATAGACTTGGCATACATTTCTAGATTTTCAGTCATTTATTGCAGGAGCAGTGGCACAAAAATCGAGGCAGGGGTGTCTCTTGGGCCAAAAAGTGTCATACTCAGATTGAGGCATGGATACAGTCATTTTTAGGTAAAACAACACCACAAACGTAGTGGTGATGTTAGATTTATGATCTGAGCAAATATTCTGTAGCTTAACTCCAGAATGAGATATACTTATGTAATTTGCCCAATTATTTTGTGGAGTTAATAAAAAGACCTACCCATTTGAGAGCAGGACCCAGAGACGTAGTCCACCAGGGACGAACTCCGTTATCAAGTTCTTTGTGTTCATATTGCATGCTTATGTCTCTTTCCTTTTGATCTTTTCCTTCTTTATGGTGTACTTTAGTTTATGCTCATTTTATACAATTCTTTAATAAGTCACCTGAATGTGTAAAGTAGGACATTATGGTTTCAAGGGAAACCACCGACAATGGAGACAATTTAGATTCACTAAATCTAGATATAGAGGTTTTTGAGTTAGTATGTATATTTTTTCTATATCCTTGGATTTTGAGATCCTTTCAGTAGTTTATTGACACAATTTGGATGTTGGGCATTTTATTTATTAGCAGTCATATGTATCTAACTTATGAACCTACTTTCCTTGCCCTGGCATTCTATGTTGTCCCTAGTTATGTGGTGTGACCTAGGTGTCTCCTTACAACCACCATAATCATGCTAGTCATTTGAGAGACTATGCCTTCAGTATCCACTATATAATTCACCTTCAATCATTGCATCCATAACATGTAGACTAGTTTGGATTTACATTGCATCTTCAAGCACCTCATATAACATACTTGGCATGCAATAATTGTCAGAGACTAAGTAAATAGGAACGTATTATACATCTAGACCCATGCATAAAAAACATGTATTCGACTACTCCCTAGCTACAATTACAAGAATGGAAAGTGATCTATGGGTATTTAAGGCCACTAAATCAAGATAACTAGAAATGTAAAGGAAGAGACACACACAAATATTTAGACCACTAATTTAATAAAGCAATTATTGACAAGACTGAAGTGGGGATTTTTTTTATTTGTAGGTCCCCTATTGGATGGAGAAAAGGTGATAAGAAAAATTACATAAAATTTGTTGGAGAACATAACTTCCATTTAATTCAAATATGTAGGGTGTATACTATATGCATATTAGAATGATTTAGTAGGAAAATGCAAACTCCTATGTTAAAATGAAGATTTTTTTGTGTGCGTGTTTGAGTGTGCATATCTAGGGTTATTGAGGGGATTTTCATCTCATAATCAAGAAACAATGGTATATGATTGCAGAGGGGTTTATTTGGAATTCATTTGAAGAAGAAGTAAGGTTATTTAGACATAGGAAAAAAAGGTAATATAAAAACCATATGAGATTATCTCTAGATATTTGACAAAGTTGCTCCAAAAGATAATGAACCGATATGAAATATTCCAATTGTTGAAGAAGAGGGAAACACAATTGAATAGGGCACTACAATGATGGTGGTGATGGAAGACAGTCTAGGGATGGTGGTGAGAAGCTTACGATGACAATAAAATGCAAGTGCCAAATGCCAACCAACTGAATTTCAAATTGATTACTATTTGTCAAGGATATGATTATTATTTGTCAAAGAGTAATACACCAAATGAAAAATATTTTTACAAACATTGGGAATGTCAAAGCCTGCAATAAGACTCAAACCTATTGTCTAATCAAATTCCAAAAATAACATTTTTTATTATTAAAAATAATTGTTTTTTCCTATCTTTAAGATTAGAGATTAAAAACAAATATATAATCAAAGGAAAAGCTCATATTACATTAATAATGAAATTGTTGCAATAATAGCTAACCTTCAACATGTAATAAAATTCAATTGAACATACAAATATCTCAACACAAAGATGAGTGTAATAAAATTATGATCTGGATTTAGATCAAAATAGCAAACATATTAACAAAGACATGAATTATTCCCAAGTAATGAAATAATGCCCCATCCAATTAAAAGTGGTTATTAAGATATTGATTAATTGGTTGAAAGTTGATATAAACAATGCAACAAACTTAAGTGTACCATTCATATACTTTTAGCAAGATACATGTGGCTTCTTTCTTATATCCAGTGGAAAAATTACACCAGTTAGAACATCCATACCATGCATACATAGATTTATGAAATAAAGGTGACATATGCCTGCCATGCATTATATCTGTCATATGAAGGTCTAAGAAAGAAGCATCTGGTCTAGCTCCGGTCCATTGTTGTCTTTCTTGTTTTTCCAATATGTTTTTGACTAGGTTCTACATCTATTCAGGAACTCAACCAACAGTTTGTCTGGTCTATCCAAATCCAAACAAGATCTATTTTTTCTATCTTTGGAAGGCTCAATTGGGAAGGGTGATCCAGAAGGATCCCCACAACTGATCCATCAAATGGTCTCAAATCTTTGCAAAATATTAACATTCAAGCAACCACATGGATTCAAAAAGTTTCCCAAGGTTATGTGCATAGACTACAAAAGTGCAGAGTCAAACTCAAAATTTGATATACCTGGGTAGTCTCATTTAGACCATCAGTTTCAACAAGAATCTGTAAAATAATAAAATATGGATTATAATAAGTAGAATTTCAGAGGAAATATGAATTAAAGAAGGCCAAATTTCAAGGGAGGATGAAGTCTTTTGGTGATGTGTTCTAAGGTGTGTTATTTACGGGTCATCTTACCATTTTCTCTATAAATTTGTTTCTAAAACGATTCAATTGGTCTCACTTCATTTGGATTCTCTATGAATACATTATGATTGTTTTACCAGGAACACTTGTTTATGACTAGCTTTAGGACTAGTCAAAAACCCTATCTTCCAAAGAGTGCATCTCCAAAATTATAGCGAATAAAGAGTTGAAAATTTTACCACAGGCACCTAGATATGTCTTCTCAATAGCATCCAAATTTCACCATCTGAATCGTTCTATAAACAAATTTATAGCTAAAATGGTAAGATGACCTGTAAATAACATACCTTAGAACACATCACCAAAAGACTTCATCCTCCCTTGAAATTCAGCCTTCTTTACTTCATATTTCCTTTGAAATTCGACTTATATCTCCTTTTCCATTAAAAAACTTGTTTTTGTTTCAAATGAATGTATATTGATATGTATTTATACCCTTTATGTCACTTCCTTTTAACATTAGGGCCGACATGTAGTTTCTGCTTCAATTCATATTGTCATCTTCAAAAATTCATTTCTCCTCAATCATGAGGATCCATGTGACGTGCCACATACCATTGGAAGCGACATGAATTATACTATCCATCCATGGGTGTTTTATTTGCATGTGTAATTTCCTTCATGTCTATCTACTTTGATCAACTGTGGGGTCCAAAAGCCAATGGCTAGGGTTGACATCAATGACAACAACCAATCTTCCAACAATCTCCCGCTTTGTCATTGATGGCAACACTCATGCTTGCCCTGTCCTCATGCTCCTGGTTTCTCTCCCCCTTTGACATCAATGGAAAAGGGTGGGGCTTCTCCCCATGAGTTTAATGGCAAAAAGTAATTCTCTTCTTTGGGGCTACCGCCCCTGAACATATATCACTTAATAACACTTCATTTTTATGGTATCTTTCTTCCTTGGAGCTTTTTCGTGGATCTAGGACATATATGTTACTTGGTCTTCTTGTTGCAGTTGCAACCAATCTTCCTGAACCTTTGTCTTTGATTTTTCATCTTTGTGAGTCAAACGTGAGAGTATATCCTTGATCACACATTTTACTAACACTGATTAGATTATGCTTCAAGTCTTCAACCAATAGGACATTCTTTGCTTTTACATTTTTGCTTCCAAGCTCTACTACACCTTTTCCAAGTATTTTGGTAGATGAGTCATATCCAAATGCAACATTGCCACCCTTTCTCTTCAAGCTGATGAATTTGTCTTGATCCTGGATCATGTGTGAAGAACATCCACTGTCTATGTACCATTCATCTTCTTATTTACATTCTTCAGCGGTCAATGCTATTCGACAATCTTCATTGTTTGGAATCTCTTTCCTTCTCCATATTGTGGTTGGCATAGGTACATTTGGCATAGGAGCATCTTCATTTATATATCTGCAATCTCGTGCTTTGTGAACAAGATGATTACATTTGTAGCATACAATAATTTTGTCCATCAATGGGGAAAATGAATTATAACTTCTTTTGACAAATCCACGATTGTTTCCATATCTTATATTTACACCATTCATGTTTCTTGCATATTTGTTCCTTTCATTGATTCTACAATTAATTGCCTTATGTCCAAATGACCAAGAAATAAATTTTGATACCTGGGAGTAAGTGACTTTCTTTGTGATGTAGTCCATTTGGGTTCATGATCTTCTCTTCTATAGTTTCCTTCATACTGATTAAAGCTTCTTTGATTCCTGAAGGTAGGATTTCTTCTCGGATATTCATCTCTTTTGTAATCATTCCTTCTTTCTGGTATCGTGGTCCACTTCTCATCAACTGTCTGTGTAGAGATTTCTTCAACCTTCTTGTTGGTATTTGCATCTTCTTTGTATGAAGTTTCACCCATGCATCCAATATGTGTTAAGTATTTTGGAACTTGAGAGTTTCTTAAGCTCTTCCTCAATGAGACAACTTCTTGTTCAAGTTTCTCACAATCTTCTTCTTTCTTCATCATTTGGACATTCCTTACTTCTCCTATTCTTCTTTCTGCTTTGAGTAGAGTTTTCAAAGAAATGGTTTCTTCTCTTAGTTTCTCAGAGTCTTCTAATTGTTTCTTCAATCTTTCAATTTTCTTTTCGCAACTATCCAATTCACTTCTTAGTTTTCTATGCGTGTTTGTGAGCTTGCTATTTTCAATCTCAACATGCTTAAATTTTTTAAGATTCTCATCTTCTTGTTGAATTATTTATGCTTCATGATTTTCTTCTTATTCATTGGAATTTCTTCTTCGGTATCATCTCTTTCAATCCTTGGATAACGGCATTCAAATTCAACATGTCCTACTCCTTCACAATTAAAGCAAAATAACTCACCTCTATTTGCTTCTTTGAAATCTAAGATGTTGTAATTTGCTTCAACTTCTTCTTCTTCTTTTGCTTCTTCCCTTGCATAAAGGTCTTGTATCTTGTCCTAAAGCTCTTTTGCTGATGCACATGATCCCACCTTGGATTTCACTGAATCTGTCAATCCATCCAGGATGGTATCTATTCCCAAATTGGTGTTCCTTTTTTCTTCCTTCTGAGCTGCAGTCTTTCATTTATTCAAAGCATTGTATCCTGAAGCAATTGAAAACCAAACATCTTCCCTAAGAGCTTTCAAGTAAGTTTCCATTCTATTACTCCAGTATTCAAAATTGCTTCCATCAAATGGTGGAATCCCATTTGGAATGTTGTCTTCCATTTTTGATTAGGATCTTCCTTCCAGTGGTTAAACTGTACTGAAGGTAACCCGCTCTGATTCCAATTGTTGATACTGAGAGGGGGGTGAATCGATATCAAGTACAATTTGGAAACTTTTTCAACTTATACTTAACCAGATTATATATTCAATTATATCTAAAAAAGGGGTAAGAATAGACAATGTGACATTAGAGGATGTTATGTGCAATGTCCCATGTGAAATGGAGGCATAAAGGATGATACATGCTTCAAAGGTTGGCATATCAAAATGTAAACTCTAGATTCTTTCAAATGAAGAAAATGAATTATGTGCAAGTTCCAAGTTAGAAAGGCAAGAATACCTAGAGGGTTTATCCATCAAATGTCGAGATGTAGTTGTGAGAAGATGAGGGTTATGCCATAAGTAGTGAAGAATTGAAAGTGTACTCCAAATTTTACTCAATGGATGGGGAATAGAGAAAGGCTTGGTCTAGAGTGGTGCTCTCAAAAAAATAAGTAAGAAGTAAACTAGAATTGAAGTTAAGAACACGTACCTATTTTCGATATTTGATACAAAGTTAGAGGTAGAGATTGGTGCATACTTCAATAAAGTACTGTACTATTTTCCATGGAGCTTGATGAAACTACAACCACCTACACATTAGGTTAGATAAGTAACGTGGTGGATATAAATTCCTTATTAATGCCTAGCACAAGGTGTCCCATGTAGTTATATAGGTGGGAGTGCTACTTGTAGCATGTTCTATGTTTAACTCCACATATGCCTTGACAACATTTTCGTGATACTGCCACCAAGATTATGCAAATCCCTCTAAATGGTTATTTGCAAAAAGGAGGTGTTGTGTCTCGGTCATATTTGGGTAGGTTTGGAAGTAGATAGTGAGGTTACGTATCTATGAATCCAAAACATCCCTGTGCATCTAGCCACCATACTTAGGTAATGAGATTCTGGTGTCTAATTGGAAGGTGGAGGTGGATCTGCAGTAATGGTACGGGCCCATATGAAAAATATAATCCCAACAACAACAATTGTCTTTTCTATCCAACTAGCTAGCCAACCTAGAGACTAAGGGGTTCTCCTCCCTTGATGGAATACCCTTCTAGTTAGCTCAGATAGCTAACCAACCCAAAGAAGGAGGGATGATATGCCCTTGATGCATATTCTTCTAGGGATATCTAGCATTAGTTAATTAATCGTTGTGTGTGCTATTTGGTTTGAGGATCACTTTCCAACCCTTAGCTATGTACATATGCATATAATATTATTTTCTAGTCTTTGAGTGATGTGCATCCTTAGATTAAGGTTGTGGACTTGGAGAGATATGTAATGCTATAATAAGGGCACTTGCCTCATTAATAAAGTGGGCAAGTTGTTCTCATCTACTCTATTTTTTGGGTTTTTCACGATTCTATCTTTTCTTTATATCGCCAACAACAAGTTTTGTCTTGGCTCTATCTCTAATTTGTTTTGCAAGTAAGTTGTTGCTTATCATTTGGTATTAGAGCAATAATATATTGGCTTACTCCTTTTCGTTTGTATGTTAAGGTTTGAACCAAGAAAGATATAGGTGGGAGGGCGTACTCCAAAGGAAGCAAATTTGATCTAGAGTGGATGTGGGGTGGGAGGGAACCTCCCAAAAACCCAACATTGCTAAATGTTCAGTGGGATATGAGCTAAAGAAATAGATTCAAGTGAGAAAGAAATCTCGAATCACATGCTCTGATTGCATGCTATAATTAAACTCAAGTATGAACAATGAAAATAAGAAAGAAATAAGAGATCAACATTGTTTTCCTAAGTTTATAAAAACATACTCGATGCTTCAATAGGTAAAAAATATCAAATCATTGACATGATAAGATTATACATACATGATGATACTTTCAATTATGACTTTATTGTCCTTTAATCCCTGGGTGAATTCACATAGCTTGAGTAAATCACAAATTACTGCCACTAAAAACCGATTTTCCTGCCATTACAAAAAGCAAAAACAATTAGTAGAATATCAAAAAATATGAACTTGTATAAACGACTAATCTATTTTTGTTTACATAGAAAATACATTTATAAAAATTTGTTTAACTCTATTGTTGTGCTATTTTATGCTTACAACTATAAAAATGACATTTGCGAAAAACATAGTATACATGGTCCTCCATCATAGAACCCGAAATAGAGCCAATTTCCCAACAAAGCATGTTCAAGTTGTTCCATGTCCAATCTTTTTAACTAAATTGTTCCATGTCCAATATTCGCCATTAAGTTGTCCATTAATCTTTGAGAAGATTCATGTGCTGCCCATGTTTTCTATTCTTTCCTTTGTTGTTTTTTGTAGGCTCCCAGACACGTAAAATACAACCAAAGAAAGAATTAAAAAACATGGGTAGCAGATACCTTGTCGGAAATGTATTGTGGATCATGGAGGTGACTGCCCTTTGAACCTGCATTTGTCAAATACAATAATAGGGTAAATGACTGAATAATAACTATACATGAATGAGCTTGTATTTGACAAAGAGAATTAAACGTTATATGACTGCATAATAATTAAATATGTACGATGCTATAACAATACTAAAGGGGAGTACCTCATGAATGAGCTCCTCTTGGTTTCAAGAATAATTTATTCTCTACTAAACAGGACCAACCACATGAAGGTGGAAGCTCATTTGGTCCCTCCCCCCCTCACATCACTCTCAATTCCTCATAGTCAGTCATGCATAACAAGTAGAAAAACAAGAATTAAAGGTAAATGAAATCAAGGTGTTACATTCATACAAAACATAGAAGGTCCACGCACAACTAACAAAACAAAAAATTGTACAGTCAATAATTTATATTAATAAAATTTGTCCTGAAAGTATGTACAATCACTTCTTTTTTTGTTTCTTCTTTTTGATAAAACTCCTGAGTGTATCATCATTAGGATCGTATCGATCCCAAACTTCAACTATTGGGTCTTGTTCTACTACTGGAAGATGATGGATGGTCATCTCAATCATTCTACTACTTCTAGTAGTAGGACATGGATGCCGATGCACTATAGGGGCATCCACTACAATAACATAAAACATTAAAAGGACATGGTTAGTCATTATTCATAGCAATGTTTCATTAGTACGAATATCATTAATATATTTTTTACCTGGAGGAGTAGTGGACATGACCATTGGTTGGATTGTTATTGTTTCCTCTCCTCTCCGAGCACCCTCATCTACATGCTCTATCATTGAAACAAGAAAATTTATAAGTACATGGCCATCTAAGGGAAATATAATAATCGCCATATTATACATTTTATTTTAAAGACACGCATACCATGATGATGGGTTTGTGAATGACTAGTATCATGGTGTTGTTGTCCACCACCATCAAATGAACATGTAACAACCTCACTGTTACGACAACAAAAGCAACATATGACATGTAATTTTTTTTTTTTTTGGCGTTAGGAATTATCCATTACAATTAATAACAACATCATTGACACAACATCCAAAATATTAGCGAAACAATATTAACAAATTATCAATCATTCAAGACATAAAGCCGACACATCATTGCCATGAATAACGATACACATATCGACGCATTAACACAAATAAATAGCAACCCATAATCATTACATTCATAAAAATAAATAAGGACACACAAACAATATGAATCACAAAGCGCTCAACTCCTCTCATCAGGATAATCATAAGATAACACCATGATAACATGAGATAACATAACGCTAACTTAAGGATCATAAATATAATCATAATAATGAAATATGATACTACCTGCCCAACCTACCCTGCAAGGCTAGGACCTCCAGGACACATAAGCAATGCTCAAGCCCAGGTTCCAATTGATTTTAACCATTTAAGGTCTCAAGGCTGGTGACTGTTCTGAGGAACAAGGAGGTGTATACATCCCACCAACAACAAGTCCAATAATCATATAGATCAATCCATCAATCCTATTCATCAATCATCATAACACAACGGTAATCAGTCTCGCCATCAATCATACATCCATATTAAATATTCGCTGCGTGCAAGAGTAACAATTCTAGAACAATCACATGTCGACTTAAGTAAAGGCACAAGAGAAACTAGCCACTAATCAGTCATAAATCAAATAATTCAAGACACAAGATTAATTAACATTAAAATCAAGGTGCAAGAGAAAATGAAGAAGCAATCGCGCGCCCACTTAAATTAAGTCGCACATGTAATTCTATTATTATATCACAACAAATCAACGACGCGAGGTAAATATTCATTAAATTGTTGTGGTGCCTAAGTAACTACAAAAATCCTTCAATCCATCATATTTTATGCGCACGAGAAATTTATTATCTAGAACAACATTCCTTTTATTACATTCCATTTCGCAAAAGTCTAAGGTCCACAAAATCATTTACTTACATTATAATTTACACACGCGATAAATCTAACTTCTAATTAATCTCATCATCAATATGTATTGCGCAAGGAAATATGAACCATAAATTCAACATACATCATATTAAGTTTAGGCGCAATAGTATCATCCTTTTAACTCAATGCGCAAGGAGATCTCCTCCTTTCAACAATTATGCGTCAACTCAATTAAGGGCGAAAGAGTAAACTACACACATGACTATCCACACCTAGCTATATATATCATGGCGCAAGTAAATTAATGATTAAATAATTTATCCATCCACATTAGTCTTAAGGCGCATCGAGACAATAGTTTACAATATCCTTAAAGATGAGCATATCACATTAAGGGACTCTGAATATAACATTAATGAAAATAACATCCAGGAGAGAATATAGTATCAATAAGAGCATAAGCATTAAAAGAATATGAATATAGCATTAAGGAGAGTGTATAACATTAACTAAGAGCATAAATCAATAAATAACATTAACGATTATGGCATTAAGGAGAGCGAATAACATTAAGTAAGAGCATAAAGCAGTAAATAACATTAACGATTATGGCAATAAAGAGAGTGTATAACATTAAGTAGGAGAATAAAGCAGTAAATAACATTAATGATTATGACATTAAGGAGAGAGAATAACATTAAGTAAGATAATAAAGCAGTAAATAACATTAATGATATAGCACTAAGGAGAGCATAGAAGTAATGGACTCTGAATATAAAATGCTAAATTGAAATTTTATTCCAATTCATAATTCATATAAATCAACCTTCTTATTATGTAACTGGAACTGCGCTGAGCTGGAAGACTCCCACCCACGTAGAGATAAATGGTAAAGACACATGCTAGCCTCCCCCATGGGATGGGCACAATTTACTCAAGAAAAACACAGAGGTAATAAGATGAAAACGCATGCTTGCCTCCCCAACAGGCTGGGAACAATTTACTCAAGAAAACACAAAGATATAAAGGTGAAAACGTAGGCTTGCTTCCCCAACAAGATGGGCATGATTTACTCAAGAAAACACAGAGATATAAAGGCGAAAACTCATGCTTGCTTCCCCAATAGGCTGGGCACTATTTACTCAAGAAAAATGCATAGAAATAATGGTGAAAACACTGGCTTGCTTCCCCAACAGGCTGGACACGATTTACTCAAGAAAAATGCAAAAAAATAATGGTGAAAACATGTGCTAGACTCCCCCACAGGATGAGCATGAATTAATCAATAAAAATGCATAGAAATAAAGGTGAAGACATGTTCTATCCTCCCCCACAGGTTGAGCACGATTTCTCAATAAAAATGCAGAGAAATAAAGGTGGAGACATGTGCTAGCCTCCCCCACAGGCTGAGCACGATTTTCTCAATAAAAATGCAGAGAAATAAAGGTGGATACATGTGCTAGCCTCCCCCACATGCTAAACATGATTTTCTCAATAAAAACGTAGAGAAATAAAGGCGACGACATGTGCTAGCCTCCCCCATATGCTGAGCATGATTTTCTAAATAAAAACGTAGAGAAATAAAGGTGAAGACATGTGCTAGCCTCCCCCACAGACTGAGCACGATTTACTCAATAAAAACACAGAGAAATAAAAGTGAAGACATGTGCTATCCTCCCCCACAGGCTGAGCACGATTTTCTCAATAAAAACGTAGAGAAATAAAGGTGATGACATGTGCTAGCCTCCCCCACAGGCTGAGCATGATTTACTCAATAAAAACACAGAGAAATAAAGGTGAAGACATGTGCTAGCCTCCCCCATAGGCTGAGCACGATTTACTCAATAAAAACACAGAGAAATAAAGGTGAAGACATGTGCTAGACTCCGCACAAGCTAGGCGTAAGAAGCATTCAACAAATAAAATGTAGAGGAAAAGCGTTGAGCCCAATGAAGAGAATTAAAGGTAACCACTTAGCGAAATTAAAGAATGAAATGATGTGAAAAAAAACAATCTTACAGGCCAACTGTCAAGGCTGAGGAGAAGGGAACACGGTGCAACGAATGTTTTCCAGATCAATTCGGGGCTGCAAATTCAGTTAAAAAAATTAAAATGGGACAAAGAACAATCAATGCCATGATGAAGCCTAATGCTGGGAAAATCTCTCATGGAGAATAAATAAAAGACTAAATTAACACAACGACATGCTTAACTGAATCTCATCAAAAACATTAAACCTTGAATAGATTTTCTAGCAATGCATATGCAATGAAATTAAAATACCATTTTAATTGAAACTAATGAGCGCAATCTCAGTTTGGAATTACCGTAACCAGAGGCGAAGAATCCGAAGCTGTTGTTCCGTGCTTGCGCTCCCTCCTGTCTCCTACTTGCTAACCGTGAAGACCTCATTGGTACCTCCCAACCAACACTAGGGGTACTCTTCTTCCTCCTTAGCCCCCCGAGCCGCAAAGGGGCCATGCACACAAAACTAAAGAAAAATCTAGCTCGCAGCTCGCCTCATAAGGTCAAGCCACCATTCTCTTTTCGAGCTGGGTATCCCAACTCCCACAAGAAAAATCAGTCAAAGAAATTCTGGCAGCATAACCTTATGCATACCAGTCGTGATCCATTCCTCTTCTCAGCCATTACTTTTATAGAGTTCTTCTTAGTGACCACTTGCCAATTTCACAATTAATTCGTTTTATTAAAATTTAATTAGGAAATACTCTCCCACGTACACTTGTCACCCGATCCCTTAGTTGCACCATAAATTCATTTATTTAATTTAATTAAATGTCAATTTCCCTCACCCATCCTAAAAACGCTCCTTGTTGTCCCTTTATTCCCTCTATTTCCTTTTAATGTCTGACACCTTTCTAAAACTTAGTTGTGTTTTATTTATAAAAGTTCTTTAATTAGACTAGACTAGATTCCTTTCTATGTTTCCACATTACTTTTTACATTCATATCCCCTTTTTGTCTAAGTTCCAATTTAGCATGTCTAGCACATAATCAATAATTAAATCTTTAGATAAATATTTCTATTTTAAATTCTTAACTTGATATTTCTTCATCCCCCTTTTATTAATTGATCATTCAATTTTTTATTTTATTTTTATAAGTCTTCTTACCCTATTTAGGCCTAGACTTAAGTTTCAACTAGGCCTAGAAATTATTATTATTATTATTATTTTTAAGGGAATATTCTAATTAATAAAAATTTTCTCATTTAACATTTATTTTAAGGCTCACCATGTCAAAACAAAATATCGTTTTCTAGGCACCTAGGTTCATTGACTCACCTTTATTAAAATCGTGACGTGCCCTTCAAGACGCACTATGTGCTCCAAGGGTGCCACTCACCTTTATTCATGTTTTATTGATGCAACGTGCCCTTCAAGATGCACTACGTTCTCCAAGGGTGCCACACGCCTTTGTTCATGTTTTATTTGCACGACGTTCCCTTCAAGATGCACTACATGCTCCAAGGGTGCCACTCGCCTTTGACTGATTTTGATAGTTGTCCAACCCTTGGAGTCAATACTCCATCAAGCGACCTTGTGAGAGACTAAGGGACTCTATGGAATAAGGACCCTGCCTTATTGCGTGCCCCTTAGAATCTTCGTGAGTGACTGTCTCAGTCTTCCCTCATGACATCCTGGATCTCTCGAAGTAGTTAATTGTCAATCCACAATTCAAGCCATGTCGAGAACGCTAGTAGGTTGTGGCAGGGCTGTTGCCACACCTCTCCCTCAATACCTAGTTGTTGTGCATGGCCCCTTTACTCCTAGTGTGAGTCTGATTAGCAAGCAATCGTCAGCCCACATCCATCAACGAAACACGTCAACGATCCATAAACAATATCATAATACACCCGATCATATGTCACATATGCATAAACATAAATACCCAAATCATATACAGTCCACTCCCTGACTCGATATGGAGTCCAAGGATGATCCATGTGGATATCAGTGGCCACCCACCTTTTCCAACTAGCTCAAAACAATTTTCTAGCAATTTTGGTAATTTACTATTTTTAGCAGTTTTCACTTTCAGAGCCGTTTTGAGGCCCTCAACGATGTTTTTTTGGGAAAACAAGTTTGCAATAGCAAAGTTTCTTTCATATTGTGCCTAAATTTAATCTCCTTGATGATACCTTTCCAACAGGCTATCATACGCCTAAAACATAGATCGTATGCAAGAGTTACGACCCCATGAAGTTGATGTACTAACTTACCCAAACGGGGCCCACATGACTTTTGGCGCTTCATCTCCTAGGGTTAGGTTTTTGGATGTCTAGATTATTTGGCATTCTGATTTATTGTAGAAAGGCATTCAGAGCCTCATTGTAATGATCTTCTGGCAAATGCGAGTAGCTGTCACATCTCTTCTCAGAGATAAGTTGCCACCATTCTAGCGAATCTTTCACTCTGTATTCTTACAATCTCTGTACATTTCTTTCCTTAATAGAAATTGTGTGTTACAGGAGAATCCCCTTGCAGACAGGTGGATTCCCTCTTGGGATCTATACTCCTAATACCAAGACAGAAAGGGTGCTAACGTTGGTCACTAACATCCTTTTAAACCTAGCTAAACTAATGTATAGAGAAGAGGAAGAAAGATGTACCTTTGTAACGATGTTCGTCCTTGCACAGTCTGAGTTGAGATTTGATCCCCAAGCTCCTTGATAAGTCCTGCAAAAAAAACAAAGACATAACAAGCTTCCTTTTCTACTAAGATTAGCTTAAAACCAGATCTATCTAATAGAGACAAGTTCATGTAGAATAAACACAACTTTGAAAGAAACAGGCGAAGCACATATGTATATTAATGAAAACAAAGCAAAGTGCTTACAACCATGATGTAGATGCAGTAGCTTCACCAAGCTCTCCTTGTCCAATCCTTTGCTCAAATAATCCACACAAAATGATGATGCTTCAATGATAAATCTCCCTTATGAGATCATAAGTTTGATGCCTTCAATGTCTCTATGTGCTTTTACCATGAGAAGGCCTCCTTATATAAGCTTGGAGAGACCCAACCACCTTAGAGATTCTTGGGATAGGTTGAGGATATTTCTCCTTTAGTTGTGGATCCTCCCTAAGATCTAGCCTTGACCTTAGATTCAAATCCAACTAATTTCCAAGATGAAGGGGATTTTCCCTTGATTTTCTTCAACAACCCAAAATTTTCTCAAACATACCAACGCTCCCCCAAAAGGGTGCACAGAGCATTTCAACGCTCCCCCAAAGGAGGGTATAGAGCGCTGTCACTCCTTGACAGTAAGTAGGGGAGTGCTGCCCAAAATTCCTTCAAAAAATCCCAATGCTCCCCCATAATGGTGTCCCGAGTGTTGCAACGCTCCCCCAAAGAGGGGTAGGGAGCGTTGGCACTCCTTGAAAGTGGGTAGGGGAGTGTTTCCCTTCAAAAATAATTTTTAAGTGGTATTTTCCATGGCAAATTCTTTGTACTCATCATCAGATGATTTCTATTTCTTAAACCAATCTTTGAGGGTGTCTCAAGTGTCCTTGTGATGTCGTCCGAGACACGACATGGGCAAGATGACTGTATGATGTCTGCGACACTTGTGACACTTGTAATGACGACAATAGGTCATCATTGAAGTGAGTAATTTTGACGTGTAACAGATTACCCCCCAAAGTATGAAGTTAGAAGACGAAAACTGACGACTGAAGTACTTTGTATACTTTTTCGAGCAAGGGTATGAACTCAGAGAGCCTGGAAGAAGTTGTACACAACCATCAACAAAAATTATGACATGTTTCAAACCCAAGGCAGGCATACCTATGCTTGGGTGATAAATACTTTCAAGGTATGGCTTCCATAAGATACACTGTGGATCCATAATTGTATTAACAAAAAGGTATAGCCACCAAAGATACAATGTGGATCTATACTCCCATGACATGAACTGATCGTAGCCAC
>ML828312.1:7587-28546 GCA_009831015.1 Picea engelmannii
ACCTAATTGAGCCCTAAAGAGCCCATTTTCACACCTCAAAGGAGTTACATAATCACCCAATGCCTTGCTATAAAAAGCCATGAAGAAACATCATTTTCTCAAGGAATTTCATGTATTGTTATGCTACTAAGATTGTTAAGGACACACTCTTTGACAATAACACATTGAAAACATTTCATTGAGCCATTCACCTATCCATTGAGTGAATGTGCTTGGAGTTCTTTCACCATCATTCCCATTTTCTTATTGTAAGGAGAGCAATTTTGTGAGGGCCTCAAGAGCCTTCCTTTGGAGGAAGAAGGAACCACAGTTCCCTTTCTTCATTGTGCTTTTGATTTCATCAATAGACTAGCTCAAAACATTGGTGATATTGGTCTTGTTGTCGTTGTTATTTCTTTTTCCATATGCTCATAGTTTTAGTTTGTTTTAATTTAATTCTTGCTTATAGTTTTGTTGTTCTTTTTATAACTCTTTCCTCTACAGCTGTCATGCCTAGCAAGACCCAACTGGGCATGTAAGCACCCTTTATTTGCTCACCAAGTGACGAATTGGGTGTAAACAAATAGTCTGTCTGCTTCCAGAATATATCCATCATACTTTGGATCTAACTAACTCCCACTCTAGAGGTTTGAGGTAACCTTTAAATACCAATTGTCTCCAAGGAGTTGCATCAACACACATTCTCTCAGATTGACTTTTAAGGGTACCAAGGAGAAGACACGTGGTCTCCTACTCAAGGCATCCGTGACCACATTTTATTTTCCCTTGATGTATGAAATACCAAAATCATACTCACTCATAAACTCACTCCATCACCTTTTCTTGGCATTCAGATCCCTTTGAGTGAAGAGATGTTTTAAACTTTGATGGTCCATTTTGAGCTCAAAGTTTCGCCCCACTAGGTAGTGCCTCCAAATTTTTAGAGCTAGCATTACGGTTGCCAATTCCAAATCATGAGTAGCGTAAATCTCTTGGTGTTTCTTTAACTTCCTTGATGCATACACTATCACTCCTCCATCTTGCATTAGCATGGCACCCAACCCTTTCTTCGAGGCATCTGTGCAGACTGTGAAGTCCTTTTCCATATCCGACACTCGTAGAATTGGTGCACTAGTTAGTAACATCTTAAGCTGGATGAATGCACTATCACATTCTTCTGTCCATTCATATTAAAACCCCTTACACTACAAAGTGGTGATGGGTTTCGCTATCTTATAAAACCCTTCCACAAATATCCGATAATAACCTACTAGCCCCATGAAGCTTCTTACCTCATGAGCATTTTTTGGCATTGGCCATTCCATAATGGCCATTACCTTTTCTGGGTCCACAGATATTCCTTCGTCGAAAATGATATGACCTAAATAGTGGATTTCTTTTTGGAAGAAGGAACACTTCGACAACTTCCCATACAATTTTTTCTCTCTAAGATAGGGAAACACCACTCGCAAGTGTTCCTCATGTTCTCTTTCGTTCTTGGAATAGATGAGGATATCATCTAAAAAGACTTGTACAAAGTGGTCTAAGTACTTTCGAAATACACCGTTCATGAGGCTCATGAATACTTCTGGTGCATTGGTCAATCTGAAAGGTACTACAACAAACTCGTAATGCCCAAACTGAGTTCAAAAGGCAATTTTAGGAATATCGCCTTCCTTAATCCTTAACTGGTGATACCCTAATCACAAATCAATTTTTGAGAATACTGCTGCTCCTTTCATCTGATCAAAGAGATCATCTATTTGCGGCATTCACTGTAGCATGGTTCAAGTCTCTGTAACCTATACACAGTTGTAAGGAACCATCCTTCTTCTTCACAAAACTTATTGGTGCACCCCAAGGTGAGAAATTGGGCCTTATTATCCCCAAGTCGAGTAGCTCTTTTAGCTATATCTGCAACTCACAAAGTTCTGGTGTTGTCATCCTATATGGAGTCTTGAAAATTGGTTCTGCACTAGGTTTTAGCTCAATAGTAAAATCAAACTCTCTCTCAGGAAGTAACCCTAGCAAATCGTTCGAAAAAACATCCTTAAACTCTAACAATACTGGGTACCGATCCAAGGAGGGTCCTTTCCTTTCATTCACCGCTTCCACTACATAAAGTCGACACCCTTGCCTCATGCACTGTTTAACCTGCATAGTTGAGATAAAGCATAGAGACACCTTTCTTCGTACACCATGGATATCTATTGGCCTTCCTTCATCATCAAAACAAAGCACCCTTTTTGTGAAACAATCTACCATAGCTTGATGATCTTTTAACCAATCCATTCCAATGATTAGTTCATACGTTCTGAGAGCAGTGACGTATACCTTCAACCTGGTAGTACACACTCCCAGGTCTACTAGAAAATTGTCAACACTTGATCCTACCGCTTGTTTTCCCCCCAAATCCATCTTTACTTGTTTAAAGTCGACGTTCTCGTAGGTTGCCAACCCACTATTTTCTAATGCAAATGGTGAAATGAAACTATCTGTAGAACCAGAATCAAATAAAATTTGAACATTGATATGATTTAGTGTACCTAACGATTCCACCACCATGGATTGATGTTCTACCTGGCGATTATTAATTGTTGCATAAATCTGGTGGCTGCCACTTGTTCTTCCCATCGGGACCTTTCCTTCTCTATGCACAAATCCTACTTGCAACTCTGGGTAGTCATGCTGGTAATAGGTTCCTCCACATCCCCAACACGTAACATGAGATGGAACCTGCACACTACCCTGTGTTAGTCCCTGAAATGAGTTCCTTCCCCTAGAACCCCTGCCCCTACTAGCTTCTCCTTGAGATGGTTGTGAACCTTCTTGCGTCATTGGTGATGAGCGAGATGTTGCACTTGCTGCCATTGAAATACCTGTAGCAGTTTTCCTTGGTGCGACTCTATTACCATAAGGAGGTGGCCTAGAGCCCCCTCCCCTGGAGAATTTCCTAGGGGCCTTCCCCATGAATCCAGGATGATGCAGAAAATTTGATCTCATACCTCCATTTAAGTTCAAATGTTCCTCAGCATAACATGCATTTTCTACTGCTTCCACTACCATAGATGGTTTCCACATCCGTACCATGGCCCTTATCTTAGGGTTTAACCCATAGACAAAGTGTTCTGCCTGGCGTTGATCATTATCCATGTATGAGACATATTTTACCAATTCCATGAACCTGATCTCGTACTCTTCCACGGTCCTATTTCCCTATACTAGGGCATGAAATGCTCCCACCTGTTGTTCCTCATAGTAAGCTGGTAGATATTTCCTTTGAAACCTTTCCTCTAAAATTTCCCAAGAGATGGTGTCTGGGGTAAGGTGCAACTGCCTCTCCAAGTTTCCCCACTAGTTCAAGGCACTGTCTCTTAACTGAAAGATTGTTATTTTCGCCTTTGATGTGGATGCATAGTCCCTTAAGGTGAAACATCATGTCATCCCTTTCAACCATGCTTCTGCACGTTCACTGGCACGACCCCTGGCGAACTCTAAAAGTTTGATATTTTGCAGTTCTCCAGTGATTTCCTCAGGTGGAGGCCCTCCCCCTGAACCCCTCGACACTTTAGGATTACCCGTTCCAGATGGTGGGAGATCCACTTCGATCCCTGTTGACCGACGCCCTTTTAAAGTCTCATTTATGGCCTCCAAAGAGCGTAGAATGAGATCTAATTCAGGCGATGGTGGTGGTGGCATTGGTGATCTATAAATGATGCCCCTCTGCCTCGATTTCCTCGATTCCTAACCATCCTATATAATTGAATCTACATCAACCAAAAAAAATTCAGGGAGAGTCTAAGGAAATTCACATTTGTGCAACTTAAACTTGAAAACAGGGTTAGGCATAAGTTTTTTTTACTTGTCTGTAAACAGACGTTACTCTCTTTAGGGTAAGTGGCTAGGTCAGGGTTAAAGCATATAAGCTCGATGTCTTTGCCTAAGAAAACTACTGACCCTCTCGCCTGGTAGCTATGTTATCACTGTACCACACTCGCCTATTCCTCTAACTTACCTTCCCAGTGCGCAAGAAGCCCCCTCCCCCGGTGTCATGGTTTAAGTCCTTAAACTTTTCGTTTAGAGCTATTTAATGTGATTTTGAACATAGGTAATCATTAAATATGTACTTAATTACTCACTTTAATTAATCAGTCTAATTAATTAGCCACTATTTAATTAATCATTAATATCATTAGTTGAAATAAAATTTTAAATTTTAAAATCAAACCCATTGAGATAATTAAAATTTAAATTAACCAAATTTTAATTTTAATTATATTTTAAAGTTGATTAATTTAAATTTTAATTACATTTTAAACTTTACACTAATAAAAAAAAACAATTAAACTTTAAATAATTAAGATAATTAAACTTTACCCTTAATAAAACAATTAAATTTTAAAAATTAAAAAAAAAAACTTTACATTAAAATCATTAGTTTAATTTAAATTAAATTAATTGTAAAATCATTTGTGAAACTTAAACTTATACTATGTAAATCTACTACTTTTTGAAATTGGTAATCATAATAAATTAAAAAAATATAATTAGAGTTAAAATATAACAACGAAAAAAAATAATTATTATTAATTTTTATTTTTTTTAAATTAGGGCATCGTGGGTCCTCACACGAGGCCCATGTGTCATTCTCCCCCCTGCTCTCATCTCCTAAACCCTACATTCACCTGCCCCCAAACCCTAAGGCTCCCTACCTTCCTTGTCGCCTCTCCCTTTTCTGCAACTATGGCAGAGGTTTTCTTTTGGAAAGGGGATCCAGAGGAGACGACCAGCTCTGTATCTACCAGAGGTAGCGGTGTTCACCCAGGGAATCACTTGCGTGGTGAGAGTAGTGGATTTCAGGTGGTTCTGTGCTTGTTGCAACTTGAATTAAAGAGGAAGAGGAGGCATTATCAAATGGCATGGAACCTGAGAAAGGCTAGATGTTACGCAGGTCCTTGGCTCAGTGCTTTGTGTTGTGCGTTGAAGAAATAGCACCCTTGTAGGCTCTCCTCCTTTGTAAATATGCCTTGGTCACTTAGATATTAGCCCCGTGGGCTCTTCCCTTGACTTGGTTTTGCGCTTGGTCATTGGGTTTGTTGGGAATTGGGTCTGGGATCTTTCTTAGAAGAACGAAAAAGAAGGAAGAGGTCGATTGGGAGGCCCTATGGCAAGAGCTTAATCTAATATATTTTTATTGCAAGTACGGGGAATCAAATAGGTATTCGCTTTCGTCAATCGAGGGATACAAATAGTCATTCATGTTTGTCGATGCACAACTACAGTATTACTAATTTTCCCTATGATGAAGCCAAGGAAGCGTGTAGAGAAGTGGACTATCGTTTGTCAGCTTGAACAGATGGACTTGCTGAAGATACCTGAAAACTTTGTACATATTTTGTCTAACCTTGGACAATCTAGGTATTTGAAAATCCAAAGTATGGTCTTAAATGTTTACTGTCAGATGTTTTATTACAACATAGATTATCGTAAGAGTAAGAGTGGATTTTAGCTGCTCATAAACACAGATAGTAACTAGAAGGTAATATTTTGAGGGAGGCCATTCAAGATGGCTTTTTGTTTTGGCCTAGATGCCCTCATTTTTTTTTTGAGGGTTTTGTTGGCCAGGTGTTTTTGATATCATTTTCTATTGACCTGTGTGACATGTTGTGCAAGTATTTTGGCCAGTTTTGGTTCCTCGTCGGTGCCTTGCATGGGAACTAACCTTGGTGGACTTTGGCTCTCTATTAGTAGACTTTGTATGTTGTGTTACATGTGCTAACTCATGTGTTATGTGTGGTAGGTGCACTTAGCTTGTGAAGTGGAGATTGGCCTTAGAGCCAACAAATATTTTCTTCTCCTCTTGGCATGTTTCCTACAAGGGTTTTAATGGAACAAGAAAGCTGGAAGAATATGGGGGAGGACAGGGGCGGATAGCCTCCAGAAGGCCCTTTTCTGTGCAGCAATAAGTGTGGGTTCTCTGGTAGTTGTGCCACCATGAATATGTGTTCGAAATGCTACAGAGACCATTTTTTTTTAATCAAATTTGGTATTTGAAATTAATCAAAATAGATTAACAATGTTGTATTTTTTTTTTGTTTCATTTATGTAAGTGAATAATTCAGTAATGGAATTTTCTAGTTTATTTTGATTTTAGTGGGTCAAAATCTTCTAGAAATAATTACAGTTACAATCATTTATCTATTTATTCCTAATGATCTATTTATTCCTAATGGGTTATGGCAGGGTGGGCGTTATAGAAGAAAGTGTTGTCTCCATCAGGCAACTTGATTTTCACTTTTCATGCATTATGAGCTGGCTGGGAAACATATTCTATCTAGTTTTATCTTTGATAATTTTGAAAATCCAATTTCAGAAAGTAGTAGATTAGACCTGTAAATTCTATTTATATTATTTTTTTTTAGAATGGAATACAAAGTTTGATTTGACACAAAGTTTTAATTCAGGTATATGATGGTGAATTAAATGAATTTGATATTCATCAAGGTTGATATTATATATATATTTTTATAGTCTATAAAGGCAGACAATGCTTCTTGATTTTTTATTTTTTTTTCAGGACTGAAGGACCAGACTAGAAGGAATTTTGTATATGGGTTATATATGCTATTATTTTTTACAGTAATATAACGTTATGATTGTAACAACCCAAATTGGATTGAAGACAAAGACCATGTTGGCAAAAAGACAAAATCTCAGTATTGTGAGTGGTCAAGCCCAGGTTTCAGTTTTGAAACCGGGCTCTGATACCATGTGTAAAGCCCTTACTAAGGCTTCAAGTTAAATAGTAAATTCATAATATAAATTACTTTTCTTTTCTTGAACATGACATCTAATTTCTATTTTTGTTTTCATTACAACAAATCTATCTAATGTATGTTGAAGTACTGGAAAATTTAATGAGTTTAGATATCAAATTCTCAAATTATATAGTCCAAATAGTCACAAACAAATTAGACAACATAACTTTCATGCTTAACAAAATTAATACTAGTAAAATACCTCTTGAAGAAGAAGGTTGTCCCTTTCTTTCATGTTGTTGCAGACTGCTTAAAACTGCCTGAAAACTGAATCTTTTCCTCCCAGCCAGCTATGAACAGAGCCTCTTCAGCTCCCTAGCTCCAGGAACCCTTATGGTTTCCTGGCCCTCCAAGCTCAAAATCCCTAGAAACCCCAGTGCCCCCTGTGACAGACCTCCAACAAGCTCCTCAGCAAAACCACAACAAGCTCCTCCACCAAACCACACAACCATCTCCTCCCCCCAAAACAGAGCCTGTAATACAATACCCTCAAAATAATGCCCCCCCCTTTGTTGTATCCTCCCCTCACATCATTCACCACCTTCATCCTTCATTTAATTCTCAACTACCCTCCCTCAATTATGTGTCAACCACCTTATCCCATTTTCATTAATGGGTTGATCTTCCAATACAAAATAATAATTAATAATTTATTAAGATGGATTTTATTAAACAGGTATTAAATCATGAAATTAATTAATTAATTAATTAAACCAATAAACATTCAACAAATATTTAACCAGGACAATTAATTAATTAATTAATTAAACTAATATACATTAAACAATTATTTAAATCATGACAATTGATTAATTACTTAGAGTTGTTACATTAATCAATTGGCTAATATTAAAGTTGATGCTACCCTCATGGACATGGTTGTCATCCCTGAGCAACAAAAGCATCTGAAAAATTTCATGGAAGGAAAAGCTTCCATTGTATCCAACCTCTCTAAATAAGTAGATGAAGAGGATTCAACTCTAAATAAGGTAGGTGTACATAATTTCAAACACCCTGTAAAAAAAAACCCAGTTTTTTATTTTTGTAAAGATTATGGAAAAAATAGCCCATTGTTGTCTCATTAACGGCGGCTCGAACCCAAGTGTAATGTCAAAAATTATTATGGAAGAGCTAGGATTGTCTTTTACAAATGAAAATGCCAGAAGCATGCTCTCTTATAATAGTTTACAACAATCGACCATAGGTGAAATCAAGGACGTGGCCTTGGTTTTGTGCGCGCATCCTGAAATAAAGAAAACCCTTAATATTTAGGTAATTGACATTCCAATGATTAATTAATCAATCATCTTAGGAAGAGATTGGCAAGCCTTGACAAGTGGATACCTCTCACTCGACAGGACACACTTATTTGTTCCTCGGAATGGTAAAATCATTATAGTCCTAAGGGAGGGAAGAATATCACCTTTTATAGAAAGCATCCCACATCTTAATGTAAATTATATCGAGGAGGACCTAGGAGTGTATTCCATCTTTGTAGATGAGGAAAAAACTACCTTGGAACAAGATGACATAGAGGATGGGATGTGGCATATGCACTTTGATGGTTCATGCTCCAATGAAGGAAACAAAGCTGGTATTATCTTGTACTCTCATGTGGGTAAAATTCACAACTTTTCCTATAGGTTAGAGTTTTCTTGCACAAACAACGTCACTGAATTTGAAGCATTATTGCTAGGAATTGAAAATTCCTATAACTTAGGTTGTGGTCACCTTACAGTTTTTGAGGACTCTGAACTTGTTGTAAACCTTGTACGTAATATATATTCTCCTAGCAACAAGTCAATTAAACATTACACCCAAACTGTTTGGGCATTTATATTGAACTTGCTATCTTTCAACATCACTCATGTTAAAAGTGAATTGAACTCAATGGCTGACAAGTTAGTTTTTTTTGCAGCCTCTAATACTCGACAACTTCTGCCACAAAGACCTGATTGCACCTTTCAATATTTGTATCGTCCTTGTATCCCTAACAATGTAGAGTTGGAAAAACTCTTGAAGGCAGGGATAATTTTCCCTGATAAGTATTCTGAGTGGGTTTCTAATTTGGTTCCCGTTCGGAAAGTGACTGGTCAAATTAGATTATGCATTGATTTTCATGCATTAAATAGGGCTTGTATAAAATACCATTTTCCTCTCCCTAATATGGAAATGATTTTGCAACAAGTTGCAGGGTCACAGATGATGTCGTTGTTTGACAAATTTTCTAGTTACAATCAAATCAAGGTAAAAATGACAGATAAATATAAAACCACTTTTATTACATGTTGGGGCACTTTCGCTTATGAGCGTATGCCTTTCGGCTTATCTAATGCAGGTGCCACTTTCAAAAGAGATATGCAAATAGATTTTGACGATTTGATCGGAAAATTTATTCAGATTTATCTTGATGACTTAACTGTGTATTCTAAAAACTGATCAGATCTTTTCGATCATCTTAGAAAGATTTTCATGCGATGAAGGAAATTCAAAAATTATTTAAATCCTTCTAAGTCTATCTTTGGCATTACCAAGGAAAAAATCCTTGGGAACATTGTCTCTGATTCAGGAATAAACATAAATCTCGAAAGGATTGTTGTTATCTTAAATCTTCCTGCTCCTACTTCCAAAAAGGAGGTTCAAGCCTTTATGGGTATTATCAACTTTTTCTGTAGGTTAGTTCCTAATTTTGTTGTAATGTTCAAACCAATTCACAATATTCTTAAGAAATATCTCTCTTTTTCTTGGACGGATGACGTCGAAAATGCTTTCGTAGGGATCAAGAAGGTAATCAATTCCGCACCGGTTTTGGCGAAGCCGGATTTTGAGAAAGAATTTATGATATATACTAATGCCAAATATGAAGCAATTTATGATATACTCATGTAATATTATGACCAATTTAATGAAAAACTAGTGGCTTACATGATTGAAATCTTGTCAGACGATGAGTTCAAATATTCTTATATTGAAAAACATGTTTTCGCTCTTGTTAAAGTTGCTGAAAAATTTTGCCACTTCATTTTAGGTAAGCATATGCTGGTAAAAGTCCCTTTACCTGTTGTCAAGTTTTTAGTCTCACGGACTTATCTTTCAAGGAAGATTTCACATTGGCTTTCCAAGATCCAGGAACATGATCTAACCATCATGACTTCTAAAACTATCAAGGGATGTGACTTAACCCTTCACTTAGCTCAGCATTCTTAAACAAGTGAAGAAATTGATGAACAAGATAGCTCTCAATCAACACTATTTTACATTGACATTCAAATCCTTCCTGTAGCTAAACATCCTTGGTATAAAGATTTGGTGTATTACTTGCAAGATCAAATATGTCCAGATAACTTAGATACCCATAAAAGAATAAGGCTATGTCTTGAATCTTATATATATTTCATTATAGGAGACTTATTGTTTAGGATATTTTTCGATGGTATGTTACTCCGTTGTGTGAACAATGAGGAAGCACATAAATTGTTACAAGAGACTCATGGATCTTCAAATTTTTTTATTCATGTAGGAGGTCACTTTTCTGCTAAAACTATTGCTTTTAAAATTATCAGAAAATGGTACTATTGGTCGTCAATCTTTTGTGATTCTTATAATTTTTCAAGATCTTGTGACAAATGGTAGAAGTTCGTTGGGAAATAACATCTTTATTCTATTCCTTTACAACCTGTCCTCCCTTAATTTCTTTTTTCAAATAGGATCTGGACTTTATTGGTCCTATTAATCTTCCATCTTCAGCAGGGAAAGTGTTTATCTTGACAACCACCGACTATTTTACAAAATGTAATGAAGTTGTACCACTTAAGCATTCACAGGATGAGAAGGTGATTTATTTCCTTGAGATCAATATTTTTTCCAAATTTGGTCTTCCTTTGGAAATTATTATAGACAACGGTCCTGCTTTTATTTCTGCTAATCTAACCCAATTTCTAGCTAAATTAGGAGTTAAACATTTTACCTCATTAGCTTATTATCCACAAGGAAATGGGTAAGCCGAGTCTACAAACAAGAATCTCGTTAGAATTATCAAGAGGCTCACTGAAGATAAGCCTCGTCAATGGCACACTCTCCTCACTTACGCCCTTTGGGCAGATCACACTACCACCAAGGTGAGCATTGGTTGCACTCCTTTCTAGCTTGTTTATGGTCAAGAAGTCAATCTTCCTACCGAGATGGAACTTTCTTCTCTAAGGTTAATGCTACAGGTTGAAGAATTAAATTCTTCTAATCTCTCTCAAGGAATGAATGAACTTTTGTATTTAGAGGAGAAAAGAACGTTCACCTTGGATAACATAAAAAGAAGACAACAAACTGTTAAAAGATATTTCAATAAAAGTGTCAAAGCTGTCAAATTTAAGGTCAGTGAGAAGGTATTGATGTGGGATTCAGCTCATGGTGATAGAGGAAGGCATTCAAAGTTCCAAAAGTTATGTTTGGGTCCTTTTAAGATTGATTTTGTCCTGGGCGCAAATTCCTATATCCTAAAGGACTTGCAAGAGTGATTGTTTTCTTATAGCACCAACGGTTCCCACTTAAAGCACTATGTGGAACCAGCTTGAAAGTTTAAAAGTTGTATGAAATGTTTTTTGTATTATAGTTTGTTTTATTTTCTTTGATTTTACATTTATTTTATTCATTTCTTATATTTGATTTCTACTATTTGATTTCTTTCTATTATGTTTCTTTTATTGACTTCCTTTCTTGTTAAAATAAAATGTTGGATCAGTTTTGCCACAACAACGCTATTCTACAAGTATTTTTAATAAATAACAATCAAGTTACACAGCTGTCATGATGTTCCCCCTTGAAGACATCATTGAAATTTTCATCAGCTTCAACTGTTGTTATATAAGATAGTTGGTTGTATACCCTACTTCGTCTTTCCTTTTCTTCCATCCGCTCCAAGATTCAAAAAAAAGTACTAAAAAATTTGTCTCCTTGAAGTTAGGAATGATTTCACATTATTAATCGAATGATTATGCATACTGGGATAAACCCCCTCATAATTAACACTTTCCATGAGTTATTCCCCAAATCCCAATCATTTTTCCCTTAAACTGCTCACTTCCCCCTGTTGCATAATGGTTTTGATGTCTATTTTCTTGATCTAATGTTTACACGGTCTACAAAACCAGATAATTTGAGTTCTTAATTTGTTGGAAATAGATTTCCTTATGGATTTGCCAGTTTGTTGACGATTAAAATAACAACGATGAATACTTCCTGCAAATGATTGCTAAGCTCTATTATTTATTTATGATAATAATAATTAACAAGTAGGTGGGACCCCCTTGTAGACTAGAGGCGTTGTGATGGATGTGTTACGCTTATATGTTTGTTGCTTCTATTATAATGTCTACACAATCTTCTACAATTGATGATGCAAGTCTTGGTTTTATTCGTTATGACAACATGGTTGGTTGATGCATTATGGCTAAATGTTGTTGATGGTTACTCACAATATAGGGTAGTGCTATGGATATAAGAAATATGTTGTTTTACAGGTGCGATGTTTTTCATTAATATCGATTAAAAGTCTTATATATGTATTTATGCTAAAGGATGAGATGTGAGCTCAAAACAAAAAGAGGAATAAATATGGATAATTTCTAAGGATATGGAAAAAAAGATTATATATATAAACCTTGAAGTATATATAATAGTGAAAAATGGGAAGTGATGGACCTACTTGTTATACTATGCGTTTTTGGTTAAAGAACTATATGGGAAGCACATATGGTAATGTTAACATATGGTTATTATTAAAGTTGTGATATGTTTCGGGTGGCACATTATATAAAGGATATGGCATTGMATTTATGCAATGGATATGTGTTTGAATTTAATGGTTGATGTTATGGTAATGGATTGGCTAGAACGTTGAATTGAATAGGGTCAGGTGAAGAAGTGACGGGCATTTACTGCACATCACTCCAAACCACCCTCGAGCCTGTCACCCTAGCCATAGTTGCATTTGAATTTGTTGATTGTGGAAGCTCCACGATTTCATGTTTTGAAGGGGAAAAAATAGACCAACTCTTCCTTGAAGAATTTTTTCTAGGTATGGCTCCTTTGCTATGTTTGACCAAACCCAGAGCTATTGTTGGTTATGGTTTTTCATTCACTATCACTATCATCGAAAGCATTTCAAAGTCAAATCTTTGTATTGCCCAGAATATTAAATGGAATCATGTATATGTATCGAGTGGCCACAGATTGTTCTCTGACATTCTTTCCACAAGTGTTTTAAGCATTCACTCATCTCATCTCTATTGTAGTGGTTGACTGATATGCTGGTAAGCCTCACTGTCAATTTTTTTTCGAAGGTTATAGACCTCTTTAGTGTTTGGAAGAGGCATGGTCTCTCTGTGTCTTCGATGATTCTTCCTTGTTTAAACAAACCATTGTTTCCTCTCTGTAATAAATTTTTAAAAGACATCTATGTGTGCCTAGTTTGTTGAGTTCGAATTGTTTTGTTTCTACTCAGGCAGTTTTTAGCTCTGTCAAGATTTCAGGATTATAAGTTAAAAGACTGGTGATTTCAAAAGAACATGGCTCTTTGTTCTTCCAATAATATACTTGATTACCCATGTTTGCTTCTCGGTGGTAAATTATTTTAGCAAGTAAAAGGATTATGAGCTCTATGTGTTTTCAAAGATTAAGCAAACTCTCAAGAACCCGACTTGGTCCTATTGAGCCTAAATGGTTTATATTTCTCCTTGGGAACCTTTTGGTTTTGTCAATATTTTGTTTTACCAGTTAAGTGACTGTGGTAATCTTAAAAACAAAAAGCGAGCATGGGCTCTCTGACTTTAGAGACCATCTCTTGATCGAGTCTTTGTATTTCCTCTATGTGATAAATTTGTTTTGAAAAGGAAAAGGGTATGGGTTACCTAAAACCTGAGAACTTTCCAATTGGTCGATTTATGGTTTTTCCATTCATTGTTGTGTTAAATCCTAGCACGTTCATGATTCCATTTAAGTTTCAAAGGCACATGTGTTTGTGATTTTTTTATCAAACATGATCTTGGTCCTGTCAATATTAAAGGAGGCACCTGCGTGTGTGATTTGGTTATGTTCTCCTCTCTCATTATATGGATCTGTCTTTTATTGATCATTTATTTTAAAGATAAGTTTGTACATGTTAATGTACACAAATATCAAGCTCAGAGCTACATGATTTGGGTTAAATACTAGTGTTGAACCAGGATTGGTGTCGATTATATTGTTGAAGACCTCTGCTTGATTAAATCGGGCTTGATTATTGTTTTGATGATAGTGGATTATGTCAATCAGTGTTGGAAAGTCGACTGTTGGTGGTTAGTATTGGATCTATTATTATTTGATTGCAAGAATTGAACATTGGATATGGATAATTGGAATCACTGAGCATATTGTGTTTGTTTTAAAAAGGAAAATATCTACATTAGAGTATGTGGGACTGTGGCTCGAATGGTTACGATGTTACTATGGAATTGGAGATGATATTTGCACAGTTATTGTATAGGATGCACATATTGATATAATTGAAGAATTCTGGGAAGTTGATTTTTTTTTTTGTATTGAAGACAACAAGCATTTTGTGTGCAATTAAGGGATAATTAAATGGTTTTGGTCTTAAAAGTGGATGTTTTTTGGATTATGATGGGAATAGAGTTATGATTTTTGTTTGATTTAATTTATTTTTATGAGTAGTATCTGTATTATTCCCTCTCATATTCTCACTTTTTCTCTCATTATAACCCCCTCACGATCCCAAATTCATTTTTACATGCCTTGCTCAATAAAATAAAATTAAAACTCTGTATGACAATGGTAAAAGATGACACAGAAATAGGTGGCAGCTGATATATTTTGGTATTGATTGCACAGTCAGTTATTTAATGAATTGTTGAGAAGTACTCATGTTCTTACTCCCTGTCATGATATCACTTTTTCTCTTATTACTATCTCCCCAGATATCCCATGAACCCTATTTCACCCCCTGCTCATTTGACAATTATTAAATAAATTTTATGGATTGAATTGCATGGCTTTTATGTTAATTTATGAGCCAAAATTTGTTTCATAGAAAGAGAATGTCATGTATGGTCTCTTAAGGGCTAGTTGCTAATAAATTGTTGCATACAATATGAGTTTCTTCAGTAGAGGAAGTCATGGAAGAAACAATATAGGGGAAGAGTTAACTTGAACAGAGGGCCTAGAAGGCCCAGATTTTCAATTCATTTTGATGTTGATCCTCAGGAGTTGAACCAGATTTTTCAAGTTAGAATTTTCAATTGGACTGGGCAAGGGATAATTCAACCTAGACCAGATAGGTCTCCCTTCCAGCCCCAAAATATCCTTGGTATCCTTGTGCCTCCCCATATATATATGCAACTAGAAGTTCCCAAGAATGATGGATGGAAGGAGATTTCTCATCCGACAGTATCCCACCATCGTGGTTGGCCCAACTTGGCATTTCCCCCTCCTCCTCCACTTGTAAACCCAAATGCTCAAATTGATCCTACACACTCACCTGTACAGTCCTCTCATGCTAGAAAACGACTTAAAACTGAATCCCACCATGTGCAAGACAAAGGTAAAGTTGTTTCTTTCCCCTCATCTCCTTCAAGTGACTCGACAAAGTCAGTGTCCTCCCGTATGCACTTGAGGGATGATTTCTCCCATGTTATTAGTGATATTAAGCCTCAAGGTTCCACTCAACCTAAGTCTAATCCATGGAAGTCCAAAGGGGACAACAATGATAGAAGAAGAATTTCCTCTCAAAGTGGAAAATATAGATTTTGATTTATGTGTTTGTGGTTGATTTGTTGAAGACAATGCACTGTAGAAAGTTTTGGACAATGTGAATATCTACATGTTTTGGATATAATTTGAAATATTTATGATATTTAAATTTCAAATTGTGAAAATATTTATGGGAGCCACAAGGAGGCATGTGTTTAATTGGTTGTCTAATTGTGTTTATTTTTGTAAAGTAATAAAACGGAATCACAAGGGGTCCCACCTACTTAGTTATTATTTAATAAAGACCCTTAATTATTATTATTATTATTATTATTATTACTTCCCCTAAACTAAAATTAGTTAAGTTTAATTAACTTAACTAAATGAGGTAGTTGAACTACTTCAACTAATTTGGAATGCATAAAATCCAAATGACAAGGAAGAACAAGGGGAGAATATAAGGAGAGATAAATACTAAGGTTTTCTCATTTGTTTTCATGCGATAGTCTAGTTTTCATTCATTCTTCAATTCATTAAAGGCCTAATTCTCTTTTTGACAGCATGGTCCTATTGTAGAAAGCAAGGTTCAAAGATGAACCATATCATTCAGATGTTTGTTTCAAAGGTGTTCATCTATCTTTTATAGTCTATGTATACTTTTCTATTTATGGATTGAATTTCATGACTGACAAAGGATATTGTGCAGAGTCAAGTTGGCAGCAGTCTGTGGCAAGCTGATCCAGATTTTAAAGTTTAGTTTTTACTTCTTGTCAGAGTCCTTTTGTATGGTTTTCATCGAGGATATATAAGTTTGACCTTGGTCCATGACCTCACGGGGATTTTTGTAAAGAGAAATATACTTTTGATTTCTTGGAATGAAATAAAGATATTGATATTATGTCTCATTTGTGTTAATGTGTGACTTGGTTACTTTTTCTTTTGATCTCCACCTTTACCTTTTGCAATCCGTATATGTTCAAAAAATTATATAAAATTTTATATTTTGCAACAATATTTTCATTTAAAAAATCATCCTAATCCCATGTAATTAATACTTGTGGATTGGGAAATACTTTTTGAGGCTATAAATCATAGGGTAATATTTCTAACTATCTTGCCTTAGCCAAGAAACATTCGAAAATTCTTGAGTAAGATAATTCATATTTTTTCCTCAACAAGATCATGTTACAAGACAACCCAATATTAAAAACGGTCTTGATGACCAAACCAACATTGCATTGACTTTATTCAACACTATTTTAGAAATTTCTATTACTCACGTTGAAATTGAATGCTCTTGGGAAGTAGTTGAAAGGGACATAATATTCGTGAACATTGGGAAGCCATGCAAAGGCAGACCATAAATAAAATGTAACCTCCCTTTTCCTACCTCTTTGGTCTTTCATTTCATGTCCTCTAATCCTCACATTTCTCGAAGGAGAATAGGGTTGTCCCCTGAAGATAGCCCTATTTCTGAAATAGGATGGAGGAAAATTGTCTTATCAACACAACAAAGTGTCATTAGGGGAACCTTATCTGATTTTTTCAATTCATCTTTATCACCCATACCTATCACTTTCAACATGACATCTCCAGGTAGTGGTAGTGGCACCGGAGGTGCCTCCTCCTCACAACTTTTTTCTTCATTAGTAATTGGTAGTATCTGCAGTCATCAAGTCCCTATTCAATCGACTACCAATCTTATTAAAGTCATAAAGAAATATGGACTTTTCCAATTTGAGGAATATGATACAACCACCCCGTGGAACATATCTTCTCCTTTGAATATCGCACTAGCCACTCACCCATTACCAAAATTCAAGGATCATTTACCTAGGTTCTCAGGAAATGGTATTGTTACTACAAATGAACACATGGTAGAATTTTCTAATGCTTGTCACAACATAGGGGCTAACGATAACGACACTTGCATGTGTTTATTTGTCAACTCCCTCGAAGGGAAAGCTGCAACAAATTTTTTTGACCACCCTCCCAAAATCATTTCCACTTGGGAAGAATTGGTTTATTGGTTCAAGTCCACTTATGGACAGCCCAAGAGTCCAGCTGAGTAGTTAAGGGTGTACAACAATATTTCCTATAAGGATGGTGAAACCATTAAATATTTTAACCTTCACTTCACCAAATTATATAATCAAATCCCTGAACTAATCCTCCCTCAAAATCAGGTTGCTTTCATGCATTATTATAATGCATTACCTTCCCCTTATCATCATAGACTTGAAGAGAAGGCTATTGAAAATCTCAGTTCCACCATTTAGACTTTCCTAGAATATGAAGAACAACTCGAAAGAACGGGTCTCCCGAAGGGAGACTTGGTCAAGAAAACAAACATGTCTTCTCGCCTACAACTCATGCAAGATATGAATAATAGGATGACAGCCTACAAGATAAAAGGAAATTCATCGTCCTCTTCCCCTAGGGATTCTTCTTCTTCCTTAGCACCTCTTAGGAATACTAATGAAAAAAAAAAATCAGCCAAAGGCCATAATAGCTCGCAGTTGGTGTAACTTCTGTGAAGAAAATCATGAGGATACTACTTGTGAAGTTAAGAGAAATGTTAGGGATAAGATCTTTTGCAAAATCCCCGATACCACGATCATTGTTTTAGATTGGGTTGAACCAGAAGATGTTATGGTAATTAATACCAATAATAAATCTCACACTCCCAAGGGAAAATATGACCTTCCCTACAGTTCATCCACCCCAAGCTCATCTTCTCAAAATGTTGATACTCAAGCCGTTAGAACTTTGGATAATTAGGGAGTGTCTTCTCCTCTTCCCTTGTCTAAGTATAATATCCTTAATCAATTGGATAATATGAAAGTTGATTCTACTCTTTTGGACATGGTTGTCATCCTAGAACAACAAAAGCATCTTAAAAACTTTATGAAAGGTAAGATTTCTACCATTTCCAATCTATTTGAAGAGTCAAAGGAAGAGGACTCAACTGTAAATAAGATAGGTGTAAATAATTTTAGGAACCCTATAAAAAAAACCCTTTCTATATCTAAGTAAAAATCATGAATAAAATAGCTCATTATTGCATAATTGATGGCGAGTCTTGTCCAAGTGTGATGTCTAAAATTATCATGGAATAGCTTGGCTTATTTTGCACCAATGAAAATTATAGGAGCATGCTCTCTTATAACAGTTTCCAGCAATCAACTATAGGTGAAATCAATGATGTAACCTGTTGATGATAAAAATTGCAACAATTTTTTTGCCCGCAAAGTATTGATAAAGCCTATTATTATAAGCTAACGATATATATAGTACTAGTAGGTGGGATCTCCTTGTATATTGGAGGATCATATCTGGTTCTTATTTGATATTTATGTTGTTGTTTGACATTGCTTACAGGTTTGAGCATGATTGATTTTCAAATGTTGGTTCTACTCACAACAAATGGGTGATGGATAATTCGTGCTATTTGTGGGTTTCTTTACTTTAAATTTTCAATTCCATGTCATGAAGGCTTATGTGAACTATTATTTCCATGCTAATTGTGCCATGATATATTACATATTATGCATGCACAAAACATATGTTAGTCATGGAAAAGGATAAAATAAATATGGAAAAATCTAAGGAAGAAACTAAACTATGCTACTATGTTATTATATATGCATTGAAATTAAAGGATTGTTATTAGTCCTAGTTAACAGTTTTAGTGGCTATATGATTTATTGAGTTATATGGAAACACATGTGATATGTGTTATGGTATGGTTGGTTGTGGTTAATGTGACATAGGGTGGCGCATTTGGAAAATAAGGGGATGTTGGTTTCGATGCATGGATTAATTGGATGGATTAATGGAGAGTTGGTTGGCGTGTACTAAGTAATTAAATGAATAGAGGATGGAAGCAACGTGCATTTACTGCATGTCACTCCATACCCATCCCACTGACCGTCACCCTAGCTTGGCTATTGTTCAATTATGATTCATTGTGGTTAAGCTTTGATTTTTAGGAAAAGGAAGAATTGCTTGGCCAAGCTCGAGTTTTTAAGTTTTTTTTTGTTACAGGTATGTCTTTTTCGCCATCCATGAACCCCCTATGGTTATGAAATAGATATTTTCTCGGTGATGTATGGTTTTGTTCTTTTCTTGAGACTGGAAACTTGTAAACTTGTGATATGTCTCTAGAATGGTTGTTGTGTGGTTTTCATTGAAAATGGAAAACGATGGTTGAAGTCACAGTTTCATTAATTATTCTGAGTTGTAGAAGTCATGAAGGCTCTATGTTGTCCTTATAAGTTTTTTTTAAGGGTTCATTCAGTCCAGAATTGACCGAATGTCTTCACAGAGTTCTTGTCGCCTCGCCTGGTTGTATTACTGCTATGAGGTTGATGGGTTTGATTTCGAACCACCTTGTGTCACTATATATCGTTTCACCTGGGTATGGGCTCATTTATACTATTGGTGTCTATGTATTTGGTTGTGATGGATATTATTCCAATGGGCTTGCTTTGAGGTTGATTGCTATTTCATGGCTCTATTTTTTATATCATCATTACCCAGGTTGATTGTGGAAAATCACGAGGGTTATGCTCTGCGTGTTCTAGGTGTTATTTATTGACCCGTGAAGAACCTCTGCTCCTTTGTTCATAATCTCTCATGTCTGTTGAACTCTCTCCTTGTCTTGCAAAGATATGGGTGATATGGCATGCGTGTCCACTGTGTTGTCCCGAATATTTCTCACCTATTGTTGGTGGTCATTTCCAACCTCCCTGTGTTGGTTACTCAGAGCCCACCCTTGATTATTTTAAGCTTGATTTTGATAACCGAACCAATTATTTTTTGTCGGGAACATAGTCGACTGTTGATTTGGTGGAGTATCGTTGACAATGGTTGATTATTGGTTGTCCCTAATTAATAGCATTGACAGTGGTTTTTGTGATTAGTTTATAATAATTGTATCCTTTTATTATGGAAATTCATTTGATAGTTCAGCATGGTTAATTAGTTGATTCGAGTAATGAAGTGGGAACACATTCGTTGCCTCTTGTGTTGTAACAGTTGGATTGTTGACTCAACATTGTTTTATGCTTGATCAGAATATGCCTCTTTGATTTATATGTTGGGTTGTGTGTTTCCTACATCATGATATAGGTTGAAATAAGGGTTGTCCTTACTATGTGTTTTAATTTCCAATTGAGAGTTTTTCAATCGTGATAGTTGTGGCGTGGTTTTCCATTGTATATGTTATGGATATCATTTGATTACACCATCAGAGATGGGCATGGTTTTTATAACAGTATGATTTTGTTTCAATTTGATTGATTAGAGGCACGGATGATTTTAGGGGCTAAATTTCGCTCATGGGCTAATTTTCCATGGTTTTTCCAAAAACGAGATTCGCTATTTTAAAAATTATTTGCCCAAACTCTATAAGATAAAAA
>ML828312.1:28801-42017 GCA_009831015.1 Picea engelmannii
ACACTGTGTTAAAGATTTAATTGCAAACAGTGAGTAGGTTAATACACAGAAATGATGAATTATACATAGTAGTTGTTTAATTGATCACAGTGATTGTTTGGTTAGTATTGGATCTTTTGATTTTAATATAGAATTGTTTTATGGAATTACTTAATTAATTTTTAGAAATGTAACCGCTATCTTCCCCTACCATTTTTTTTCACCTTTCTCTAATTACAATCCCCTCGCCTTCCCATATTCATTACTCACTCCCTGTTCCTAAAATTTAATTACGGTTAAGAGAAGCTCTGTATTGTGACAGTTTAAGATCACATGGATGGATTACAGTGATATGTTCTTTGGTTTACATTTCAGTTGATTGTTGTTATCAGTGAGAAGTAACCATGTTCTTTTTCCCATCATTTTAACATTTTTTTCGCTTAATACAAACCCCTCACATATTCCATAACATTTGTTCACCTCCTGCTCATTGACAACGGTTAAACAATTTGTATGGATTGGATTGCATGAGTCTGATATGTTTCCGAGCCAAAATTTATTTCATATTTTAAAATATTTGTTAAAGGAACTATTTGTTAATCAATCATGCATGCAGGAATGATCTTTTCCAGCCGAGGTAGCCATGGCAGAGGTAACCGAGGAAGAGGTAATTGAAACAGGGGCCCTATAAGGCCTAGATTCTCCATTCACTTTGATGTTGACTCGTAAGAGTTAGGCCAGCTATTTCAAGCTGGTTTTTTCAATTGGATTGGGCAAGGAGTGGTCCAACCTAGGCTTGAGAGCCCTCCCTTCCAAGCTCCACAAGCCCCGGGTATTCCCGTGACCTTCATGTCTCATTGCAACCTGAGGTTCCTGAAAATGATCGATGGCAATAGATTGTCCACCCAGCAGTCTCCCAACATCATGGCTGGCCCAATTTGTCTTTACCTACTCTCCTGCCTATCAATCAGATTATCCAAGCTGCCCCCGTCCACTCACCAGTTCAGTCCTCACATGCTAGAAAAAGGTTGAAAACTAAGTCCAACCATGCCCCTAACAAAGGAAAAGTCATTGCTTCCCCTTCCTCACCCTCCAATGGATCTGATAAATCTATGTCCTCTCTGATGCATTTGAGGGACGATTGTTCTCATGTGATCAACGAGATTAGGCCTAAAGGTTCAACATAGCCAAATGAAAATTTAGAGAGGTCAATAGGTGACAACAATAACAAGGGAAATATTGCATCTCAGAGTGGAAAATATGGATTTTAAGTTTTATTTTATTTATTGTTGATGACAGTTGACTTCAGAAATTTTGGACAACAATATTGTTTTTTTGGATATATGAGTAATATATTTTTGAAAATAATTTCAAATATCAATGAGATAAACTGTCAAACATGAATGTGTTGATGGGAGTCACAAGGAGAGATGTTTTTGTTTAATTAACTAGTTATGTTATGATTGTTAAAGGATAAAGAGGAGTCACAAGGGGTCCCACCTACTAGTTATTATTCATTTAAAATCCTTATTATGATTTATTACTTTTCCCCCTAACTAAAAAGTTGGTTGAGTTTTTAGTTAACTTAACTAATGAAGTAGTTCAACTACTTCAACCAATTCTAATTTTATTAAAGGAAAAAGGAAAGGGATGAACAAGAGGAGAATAGAAGGAGAAGCATACTAAGGTTTTATCTTTGAGTTTGTGTTGAGATAGTTAAGTTTTCATTCATTCCTTAATTTATAATAGGCCTAATTATTTTTTATGATAGTAGGGTCTTGTTATCACACAGTTTGTAGATGGGAGAGAAGCTAAAGGATAGTAGGTCAAACTGGCGAAACAGGAACCTTCCCCACCCAATGTCACCGCAATGGGGAGGTTCTTTCTATTTAGGGAGGTTAGGCCCAGGGGAGACGTCCCCGGTGACCTGTGGTTTTGAAGAGGCAAAGGATTAAGAGAAATAAGATAGTTCCCCCTTCACATATCACCACCCAAAAAGATAGTCCAGCCAAAGGCCAATTTGAAGTAACCCCCAAAGAAAATGTACCTGCTTGGAACAAGACAAAAACAAGAAAGATATATGCAAGCTATGTTCAATGGGGTTAGTACTTCATATGTAAGTGACTATATGATATTCAATGTAAGCAATTTGACAGTAAATATTGACGAAATCAATGCTCAAAAAATGGCAATAATAAATATGTCACTTGTCAATAAATATGGGAATTATATAGAATTCAATGCAACAAATCAACACTCAATCCAATAAATGCTCTTAAAAACCACTCAATTGCTTATAAAATGAAACGTTGATGCATCAAGATGAAATAACCAAGGGTGACCTCAATATTCTAGGGTTAGTAGGTTAGGGTTAGTGTAGTTAGGGTTTCAATTTAAAAGAATTTTGAGAGTGTTTGAATCCAATTCTACTTCAACGCTGGAGGTCCTAGATCAGTGCCTTAGGGTTAATGAAGTCACAGGTGAAGAACACAAAAGTTGAAGGAGATGAGATTTTAAGAGACTAGAGGGATAAGTTTTGAAGTGTTGCTAAAGAAGGGCTCCAAAATCATAACCCTAGGGGAGAGAGGCTCACTTTGGTGTTACTAAAGCAAAGCCTCATGCTCTATCCTCCTTCTAGGAAAACAACTAGCACAAATGAAAAGCAAAGTCGATACAAGAGGGTTTAAGGAGGGAGAGTGTTTCTAAGGCAAGGCTCTTTCATCAAACCCTAAAAGAAAATGGCCCTAGGTGTAGATAACTTAGGCCTAGGAAATCCTCTTCCTCTTGAATTCAAAAGGTATGGCTAGCTTAAGGGAAGAAGAAAAAGGAGTGTAGCTATGACTAGGCTCTCTTCTTCTTCTTCAATGGAAAAAAAAAATTCTATCGGGGGACATGAGACAACGACCTACTTGTGTGTTTGTCCCCTAGGGTTTTGATTCAACAATATTTATAAATAGATGCAAGAAATTAAACTACAACCATTCAATCGGGAAGTTTTGTAGAAAAATACTTACAAATCATCAAGAAAATAATCATGCAAACTCTAGTTGTAACACCTTCCTTCAAGAAAAACACCATAGAATGCCAAAAATCTCTTCCTTCAACAAGTGCGCCTTTCTCAAATCAGCTAATAACCCAAATGGGGTGCAAATTTCAGACCTCACCAAGTGGTGAGTGAAATATCCTGATAAAATGAGAGTCAAAACCCTCAATATATAGTGTATCAATGACCTAATTTTACTTTTCAGGTCATAAAAAGGTTGACAAGGCCATAATGTCAAAATAATATTGTTTTTACATTAAATGATAAGAAAAAATCCCTGATCAAGTAAAAATTAGAGTAAAATCCCCTTCAAGGGAGGCACTAGCCCTTTCTAGGGAAAATGAGACACCAAGGAGAAAAACATTAGCCCCCCAGGGGCCTCTCCAGCATGCCACATGTGCCACTAATGCCCGGTATTCCTCCAAAAGAATCCATGAAGCTGGATGATGTCATGGTAAAGATGGAGATGTCCCAAGCCTTCCAAGGCTGGCATTCCACTGAAAAGGGGTCATTCCCCCGAGGTCTAGTCCTGTCGGAGTGCCTTTGATGGAACGTCCTCTTCCTCTTCGGTGAAAAAGCCTTGATCCATATACATCCTGTCTCTACCCCCTAATGGGGTCTCAACATCCATATGGTGGGATATTCAGCCCCATGGAGGTCTGAACTAGTCATCTCCCCATGTGTACCGGTCCAAATGGTACCTATCCGTCAGGCATGGTCCTGCACATCAAAAGCTAGACCCTCCATGGGCTCATCAGTCACTAGGATCATAGCAATGTTAATCACATCTCATCATTAATATTATTAAACATATGCATAAAAACCATAATACATTAATCAACAGCTCAAAGACATTACAAAAACCTGCAATACAAGATTGGAGAAAAAGACAAGACGTCCTATTGGGCTAGTATCCACAAGAAACTGAAAGTTTCCAGGAAGATTTCATCCAAGCCATGTAAGTGAGGTGATGTGGCTAGGGGATGTCCAGACATGTGGGTTTAGTGAGGGCCAAGGATGCATAATTTTATCTGTGGGTGCCTTTGTAGAAGGCAAGCCGCACCTGTCATGGATGCATTTTTTCCAAGCCCATTCTTGCCTTTATTCTTTTTCTTTCTTTATTCTTTTTATTTTTCTTTTTATTCAAGAGATAACCAGAGGAAACTGCCATGGCATGGTGACCAGAGCTAACAATGTTACCCACAAGTACTTTCACAGAGATGATAAAGTTGGCTCGTGATGAGACCCCCTTTCCCTTGGCCATGCAACCAAAGGTCACTGCCCTAGCATGGTAACCAAATGGTGGCAATGTCATACTGATAGGTACCCATGAACCTAATAGGTTAACTCGTGATGAGACCCCCTATCCTCTGACTAGGTCTTGTTTGTTATTTTCTGGGTCCCTCTTGTTTCTTGCTAAGAGGCCTTTTATAGCCTTCTCAGAGATCCCTGGGTGAAGCATCTCGAGGTTTCATTTTTAGGCTTTTTTCTTTTACCAGCTGCTTTTACCTTTTGGGCCTTTAGCCCTTTCTTCCCACAAGATAAGTTGTAATCCTACAAATAGGTCAACCCAATGCCTGGACAAGGGGAATGGGATAAATGAGAGGGAGATAAGATGAAACAATGGTGCTATGATGGGAGCAGACGATGGCTTTTCAGAAATTTCCTAGTGGCAAACCAAAACCTATGGGCACAAGCTTACTAGGGCACCCTGTCAATCTCCCCAATCATGGTCAAGTGGGATAATGTAAGATCCAAGAAGTTGTTAGAGATAAAAGGAATCACATGCATATATTTAAAGGTTTCAATGATCAAAAGTGACACATCCTATGATACCTGGACCAATTACCTCATTTAGAAAGAACCTCTTCTGATACAAGACCAAGCCAATGGTGATGGATGTTGTTGCTTCTAACAAGATAAATCTGATGGAAGAAGAAAAGGATAGGCCCTCTAGGGCCATGCTCAAGTCAATCCTGCTCTCGATACTCCATGTCTAGGACTTGTGGGCCTCAAGACATGATCTCCTAGTTATCCCTAAAAAATGGGGATAACATCTGGCTCCAACTCGGGGACATATGCTCACTGTGGAGTGCATGAGAACCTCATTATCTCTAGCATAACATGTAGACCTGCTCAATCTTGATAGGGGTATCAATAACAAAAATGGGGCAGTAATGCCACCCCAACATACATATAGATACATAAATAAAGCAATCATAAATGTGAATATAAAGTGAAGTACTTACCTGTACTTAGCTATTGGCTGGATGTTGGTGTAGTCAAACAACCAGTGAAGCCAATCTAGCAACGTCCCATGGTACCTACCTTTGTGCTTCATCATAAACCAAAATAGTGATAAGTTAAGAACAAAAATAACATGGGTTAGAAAATGTATCGGATCATCGAGAATCACAAAGTCTAACTCATGGAGGCAGTTGGGGGGGATAAAATTATGCCAAGTCAATCTTGGAGGAAAGTACTCAACCCACTTCAGGAAGGGGTCATGAAAAGTCCAAGGTTTATAAAACTGACTCAAAGGGTCAACAAACTGGCTACCTAGGAAGTTCTCATACTTTGAGGTCTGGGAAGGGATTGACAAAGATGTATCAGATGACTGGCAAATCCTCAAGGAAAGATTGAAAATATGAGATGATAGACGGAAAACTATAGTTTTCAACCAACCCTTGGATTCTCGGGTTTTCTTCAGAGGAAACTCAAAGAAGAAGCTACAATTCCCAACTGCACCTTTAATGAAATAGCAAGGTAAAGTAATAACAGGTGGCTAGAGAAAAAGGTCACAAGAGTCCTTCTTTAGGAAAAAAATGTTCTTACTCCCATAAAAAATCGAGCATAGTGGTGGTTGATAATCTTCTACATAGAATGAATCCAAGTGCTCGGAGGAATACTCTTCAAAAAACTCAAGGTAAGACCGAAAATCATCAGGAAAACATGGTACTAGGTCAACCTTGAGCATCTGGGGAGCATCGGTAAATATATCATCTCCCTGTTGCCACTAGTCAAAATAAAATATAATATGTCGTGATAACTGTAAAGGAAACAGTTGGGAATGATTCTCAATATCATAAATGGGGTCCATACCAAAACCGATTACATCCCATTTACATCTTCCAACATGTATGAACTCATCAATATCAACTATGTCAATATCAGTATCATAGCATGGAGGATTGAAAACACTCATATGCTCATCCATATCCTCCTCTAAATCACGAGGTAGAAAATTATCAAAATTTTGGGGAGGATAAATTACTATTTCTTCTTGTGCAGGAGTTTCGAGGACTTTGGTGTTTTTAGCATGCGTTATTGTTTCATCCTCATGGATTTCCCCTTTGTCTTCAAGAGTACAACAAGGAATATTTACTTCGTTTGGGCATTCCATTTCTCCTTCACTCTCTGAATCAAGGAACAAAGTATCATCGAAATCCTGAAAAGGAAAGAAACTAACTTCATTGCCTTGTTGTTGTGTAGGTGAAAAAAGCTTGTGGACTGCTTCATCACGAGGAGGAGCACATGTTGATTTTTTATTGTCTTGTTCAAGTTTCATATCCTCTGTTGCATTTTCAATGATCCCTTTCTCTTTGAAAACTTCATCAAGAGATTTCCTCTTAGTTTTATGTTGTTCAATAAATTGTTTCCCTTCTTCTTGACAATCAGCAATAGAAGTTTCAAGGGAAACTAACTTCTTCAAATTGAGAGTACCTGAGGTATCTTCATAATCATTTATTTTGCATCCTAGGGAAAAAATGTTTTTTGTTTTGGACAAGAAAATGTTTTCCTCAATTTGTAAGGCCATGTCACTAGCTTTATGGAGTGTCTTTGGATTCTTTTTACTCAGGAGAAACCCCAAATGCACCAATAGTGCATTGGTAAAGAGATACACAAGGTCCTTGTCCTCAGGGTAATGGTCCCTGGGAAGTTGGTACAACAAACCCTCAAATCTATTTTGGAAGTTCCAAACAGTCTCATTTTTAGCTTGTTTTGCGCACTGGAGTCTTTTTAGCAATGTTTGGATCTCTTCCAATTTAATTTCCCATTCTTTGAGAAAGACTTCTTCTAGTTAGTTCATGGAGGTGATGCTAGCATCAGGAATATCGTCATACCATTTTTTAGCATTCCAGTGAAGAGTGGTGGGAAAAATTTTCATCACTACATCTTCGGCATCATCATCGACAGGATGGAGTCCAAAATAAGAATAAAAATAATTCATATGAAAGTCAGCTCTTTCCCCATCGCTCCCAGTGAATTTAGGGAGCCATCTTCCTTCTATCAGGGGCATTTTTCATGGGTATCATGGGATTTTTCTCATTTCTAAAGGCTTGTAATTTTGGGGATCCCATTGTGAAGTCATTGTTGGCTTCATCATTAGTGGATTCGCCAGATAGTTTTCTTGGAACTATCAAAGAAATAGGGAAAACACCCTAGTGGAGTCATCAAGTAAGCTTGTAGGATAACACTCTCAGGCTAGGCCTACTGAAAATATTTGTTGTCTGAGGAGAATTGACTCAGTGTTCCTTGGCAATGGTGCCAAAATGTTATCGCATGGTTTGTATATGGGAGAGAAGCTAAAGGATAGTAGGTCAAACTGGCGAAACAGGAACCTTCCCCACCCAATGTCACCACAATCGGGAGGTTCTTTCTATTTAGGGAGGTTAGGCCCAGGGGAGACGTCCCCGATGACCTTTGGTTTTGAAGAGGCAAAGGCTTAAGAGAATAAGATAGTTCCCCCTTCACACATCACCACCCAAAAAGATAGTCTGGCCAAAGGCCAATTTGAAGTAACACCCAAAGAAAATGTACCTGCCTGGAACAAGACAACAACAAGAAAGATATATGCAAGCTATGTTCAATGGGGTTAGTACTTCATATGTAAGTGACTATCTGATATTCAATGTAAGCAATTTGATAGTAAATATTGATGAAATCAATGTTCACAAAATGGCAATAACAAATATGTCATTTGTCAATAAATACTGGAACGATATAGCATTCAATGCAACAAATCAACACTCAATCCAGTAAATTCTCTTAACTACCATTCAATTGCTTATAAAATGAAACATTGATGCATCAAGATGAAATAACCAAGGGTGACGTCAACATTCTAGGGTTAGTAGGTTAGGGTCAGTGTAGTTAGGGTTTCAGTTTAAAATAAGTTTGAGAGTGTTTGGATCCAATTCTACGTCAACGCTGGAGGTCCTAGATCAATGCCTTAGGTTTAATGGAGTCAGAGGTGAAGAATGCAAAAGTTGAAGGAGATGAGATTTTAAAGCACTAGAGGGATAAGTTTTGAAGTGTTGCTAAAGTAGGGCTCCAAAATCATAACCCTAAGGGAGAGAGGCTCACTCCGGTGTTGCTAAAGAAAGGCCTCGTGCTCTCTCCTCCTTCCCGGCAAACAACTAGCTCAAATGAAAAGAAAAGTCAAGACAAGAGGGTTTAAAGAGGGAGAGTGTTGCTAAGTCAAGGCGCTTTCATCAAACCCTAAAAGAAAATGGCCCTAGGTGTAGATAACCTAGGCCTAGGACGTCCTTTTCCTCTTCAAGTCAAAAGGTATGGCTAGCTTAAGGGAAGAAGAAAAAGGAGTGTAGCTATGGCTAGGCTCTCTTCTTCTTCTTCAATGGAAAAAGGTTTTTCTATCAGGGGACATGAGACAACGACCTACTTGTGTGTTTGTCCCCTAGGGTTTCGATTCATAAATATTTATAAATAGATGCAAGCAATTAAACTACAACCATTCAATCAAGTTTTGCAGAAAAATACTTACAAATCATCAAGAAAATAATCATGCAAACCCTAGTTGTAACACCTTCCTTCAATAAAAACACCATAGAATGCCAAAAATATCTTCCTTCAACAAGTGTGCCTTTTTCAAATCAGCCAATAACCCAAATGGGGCGCAAATTCCATACCTCACCAAGTGTTGAGTGAAAGATCCTGATAAAATGAGAGTCAAAACCCTCAATATATAGTGTATCAGTGACCTAATTTTACTTTTCAGGTCATAAAAAGGCCAACAAGGCCATAATGTCAAAATAATATTGTTTTTACATTAAATGCTAAGAAAAAATCCCTGATCAAGTAAAAATGAGAGTAAAATCCCCTTCAAGGGAGGTGCTAGCCCTTTCTAGGGCAAATGAGACACCAAGGAGAAAAACATTAGCCCCCAAGGGGCCTCTCCAACATTCCACATGTGCCATTGATGACCAATCTGCCTCCAAAATCATCCATGAAGATGGATGACATCATGGTGAAGATGGAGAAGTTCCAAGCCTTCCAAGGCTAGTGTTCCACTGAAAAGGGGTCATTCCCCCCAGGTCTAGTCCTATCGGAGTGCCTTTGATGGAACGTCATCTTCCTCTTCGATGCAAAAGCCATGATCCATATCCATTATGTCTCTACCCCCTGACGGGGTCTCAACATCCATATGGTGGGCTCTTCAGCCCCATGGAGGTCTAAACTGGTCATCTCCCCATGTGTACCGGTCCAAATAGTACCTATCCATCAGGAATGGTCCTACACATCAAACGCTACACCCTCCATCGACTCATCAATCACTAGGATCGTAGCAATGTTAATCACATCTCATCATCAATATTATTAAACATATGCATGAAAACCCTAATACATCATTCGACATCTCAAAGACATTAGAAAAACCTGTAATACAATATTGGAGAAAAAGACAAGAAGTCCTATTGGGCTAGTATCCACAAGAAAAGGAAAGTTTCCAAGAAGATTTCATCCAAGCCATGTAAGTGAGGTGATGTGGCTAGGGGATGTCCAGACATGTGGGTGTAGTGAGGGCCAAGGATGCATAATGTTATCTGTGGGTTCCTTTGTAGAAGGCAAGTCGTACTTGTCATGGAAGCATTTTTTCCAAACCCATTCTTTCCTTTATTCTTTTTCTTGCTTTATTCTTTTGCTTTTTCTTTTTATTCAAGGGCTAAGTAGAGGACACTGCCTTGGCATGGTGACCAGAGCTGACAGTGTTACCCACAAGTACTTTCACAGAGATGAGAAGGTTGGCTCGTGATGAGACCCCCTTTCCCTTGGCCATGCAACCAAAGGCCACCGCCCTGGTGTGGTAACTAGATGGTGGCAATGTCATATTGTTAGGTACCCATGAACCTAATAGGTTGGCTTGTGATGAGACCCCCTATCCTCTGACTAGGTCTTGTTTGTTATTTTCTAGGTCCCTCTTGTTTCTTGCTGAGAGGCCTTTTATTGCCTTCTAGGGGATCCCTGGGCAAAGCATCTCGAGGTTTCATTTGTAGGCTTTTGTCTTTTACCAGCTTCTTTTACCTTCTGGGCCTTTAGCCCCTTCTTCCCACGAGATGAGGTGCAATCCTACAAATAGGTCAACCCAATGCTCGGACAAGGGGAATGGGATAAATGAGTGGGAGATAAGATGAAACAATGGTGCTATGATGGGAGCAAACGATGGCTTTTCAGAAATTTCCTAGTGGCAAACCAAAACCTATGGAAACAGTCTTACTAGGGCACCCTTTCAATCTCCCCAAGCATGATCAAGTGGGATAATGTAAGATCCAAGCAGTTATTAGAGATAAAAGGGATTAGATGCATATATTTAAAAGTTTCAATGATCAAAAGTGACACATACTATGATACCTGGACCAATTACCTCATGGAGCAAGAACCTCTTATGATACAAGACCAAGCCGATGGTGATGGATGTTGATGCTACTGACAAGACAAATATGATGGAAGAAGAAAAGAATGGGCCCTCCAGGGCCATGCTCAGGTCAATCCTACTCTCGGTACTCCATGTCTAGGACTTGTGGGCCTTGAGACATGATCTCCTAGTTATCCCTAAAAAATGGGGATAAAATCTAGCTCCAACTCAAGGACATGTGATCACCGTAGAGAGCATGAGAACCTCAATATCTATGGCATAACCTAGTTCATCTAGTTCATATTTTTATCCCTCACCTATCATCCATGAGATGGCATCTAGTGGTGGCTCTGGTGGCACTAGAACTGTGTCCTCCTCTTAGTATTCATATTCGTCAATGTTTGATAGCTTATATAGACACCATATCCTTGTCCAATCTACCACAAATCCCACCAAATTCATTAAAAGGTATGGACTTTTTCAGTTTGAAGAAAACGCCACAACCACACTATGGCATGTGTCCTCTCCTCTTAACCTAGCACCTGCTACTCGTCCACTTCCTAAATTCAAAGATCATCTCCCTAGATTTTTGGGAAATAACATTGTCACTACCAATGAACACTTGGTGGAATTTTCTAATGCTTTTCACAACGTAGGGGCCAATGACAATGATACTTGCATGTGCTTATTCATCAATTCCTTGGAAGGAAAGGTTGCGGCCGATTTCTTTGACCTTCCTCCTAATATTTTGTCTACTTTGGAGGAGTTAGTTTATTGGTTCATATCCACCTATGGGCAATATAAAATCCTAGCTAAGAAGTTATGGGAGTACAATAACATCTCCTATCAGGATGGTGAGACCATCAAGTCCTTCAACTTGTGTTTCACTATGTTATACAATCAAATACCCAAACTCATTCGACCTCATAACCAAGCTGCTTTCATGCATTATTATAATGCATTACCTTCCCTATATCGGCATAGGCTTGAGGAAAAAGCCATTGATAATCTCGGTTATGCTCTGCATAATTGTTTCAAGTATGAAGAATAGCTCGAAAGAACAGGTCTTCCCCAGGGAGAATCGCTTAAACAGACATACATGTCTTCCCTCTTACAACTAGTACAAGATATGACTAATCATATGATATCTTTTGAGTGAAAAAAGAATTGTCTCCCCTCTCACCCCTGGAGCTTCATCCTCTTCCGCACCCCCCTTTAGGAATCCAATTGAAAATAATTTTCATCCTAAATCTATCATTCCCCAGAGTTGGTGTAAATTTTATGAGGAACATCACGAGGAAGCCACATGTGAGGAAAGGAAGAGTGTCAGAGATAAGATCTTTGGTAAAAGACCAAAAAATACCATCGTTGTCTGAGATTTTGCAAAGCTAGAAGATGTCATGATCATCAATACTAGGAACAAATCCTATGCTCCCAAAGGAAAATATGATCCTCCCCGCAATTCTTCTAGACCCAACTCATCTTCACCAGTTGCTACAGTTTAGGTTCCTAAGGTTCCTAATAGTCAAGAAACAACTTCCCCTCTCCCCTCTTCCAAATACAATATTCTGAATCATTTGGCCATCATCAAAGCATATGCAACCTTTTTGGACATGGTTTATGTCCTTGAACAACAAAGGCATTTGAAACAATTCATGGAAGGAAAATATTTCATTGTAGCCAACCTCTTTGAAGAGGTAAACGAAGAGGATTCGTCTGTAAATAAAGTAGGTGTACATAACTTTAGATACCCTATAAAAAATCCCCTTTTTATATTTCTGTAAAGATTATGGGTAAGATTGCCCATTGTTTCCTCATTGATGGCGTTTCGGTCCCAAGTGTGATGTTGAAGATTATTATGGAAGAAATAGGCTTGTCTGTATAAATGAAAACACCAGAAGCATGCTCTCTTATAATAGTCTACAACAAACGACCATAGGTGAGATTAAATATGTGACCTTAGTTTTGTGCGCACACCCTGAAATAAGGACAACTCTTAGTATTCAGGTAATTGATATGTCAGTAAGCAATTACTCAATCATCTTGGGAAGAGATTGGAAATACTTAATGGGTGGATACCTCTCACTCAACGAAACACATTTATTCGTTCCTCGGAATGGTAAAAACATTATAGTCCTTAGAGAGGGAAGGATTTCACCTTACATAGTGAGTGTCCCACATCCTAATCTAAATTATATCGAAGAGGACCTAGGAGTGTATTCCATATTTGATGAGGAGGATAACATTCCCTTGGAACAAATTGATTTAGATGATGGTATGTGGCACATGAACTTTGATGGTTCATGCTCTAATGAAGGTAACGAAGCTGGCATTATATTGATTTCTCCTGTAGGAAAAATCCATAACTTTTATTATAGGTTGGAATTTTCTTGCACAAACAATGTCGCTTTAAATTTGAAGCTTTATTATTAGGCATTGAAAATGCCTATAATCTTGGTTGTGGTGATCTAAAAATGAAGAAGACTTGATAAACTTGATTAAATTAATTGCAAGTGAAATGTTATGTGTTTAAAGCAACA
>ML828312.1:47664-67385 GCA_009831015.1 Picea engelmannii
TTGCTCAAAGTTCTTAAAAACATGTCTTACAGTGCTCAAATCAACAAACTGACTGCTTCAATGGCTCCGCAGCGTCCCAAAACCCCTGTCTGGGCTCTTTCGGCACCTGAAACGGTCGAAAAATGAAGAAGATAGCCTCCTTGGAGTTCTCCCCTTCAACTATGTTGTCTCTGGTTCTACAATTCACACCCTTATGCTTCAAACCTAGCACACACACTCTTTAAAGCGTAAAAACCAAGACCTGTACGCAACCGCGCACCGGTCCAAACCGTAGAACGGTTAGGGGCGCCCAGCCCTTAACTGCCTCGGCACTCGGTCATATTGCTCACGCGACCATAGGCTGGGCGTCAAAGTCGTTTGACCGTTTTAAAACTCCCACAACCGTGCAAACGGATTGTAACTCCCGCGCTCCACAACCGCACACACATTTTAATATGGTTTAACATATATAAAACCCATGCAAATATTTAATCTGGGCGCTACACATATTATATATATGTTTTAAACATAAACGTTGGTTGTATTAACCCAGCGCCCATACATTAAAACTTATGGTTATATGCGTTGAAACATGGAACCATGGGTCGGGGCTTGGGCCCTGGCCCGCGCCCTTTTCCATATAATACATTGCATAAACTTATAACAATTAAACCCCGCATATATTTCAAGAAACATACGGTGGTCTAATGGTAGGCGGAGTATTGTAAAACCTTTGTGTTGTGGGAGGTCCGGGGGTCGAACCCCGCGGCCTCCAATACTTTTACAAAGCAAATATGAGCCAACCAAATGAGAGACACTTGGCACCCAAACATTGGGCCACATGGCCTCTTCTCATTCACTTCCAATACGACACGTGTCAACATGTTACTGGTCAACGAACATCCAACCAAAATGTGCCACATCATCAGTATGCCACATCATCATGATGGTACGGCCCTCCACGTGGCCGTATGGACTGTACGGACAGGTACAGTCAGCATCCCAAATTTTTCCCTGTTTGACTTGGCGGTCAAATCGCGATATCTTCTCCATACGGACTCTGTTTGTGAAAGTAAATATACCGTCGGAATCAGGAAAATGAGACAGACACAATGGCACTGTTTTCATTGCATTTCGAGCACTTTGAAAATTGAGCAAATTTTGATCCCCTGATCATGTGGTCACCTTTCAGTTTTTGGGGATTCTGAGCTTGTTTTGAACCTTGTACATAAGATTTACTCCCCTAACAACAAGTTGATGAAATGATACACACAAATTGTTTGGGCACTTATCTCGAACCTTTTATCTTTCAACATCACTCATGTCAAGAGGGAGTTAAACTCAATGGCTGATCGGTTAGTTGTTTTTGCAGCCTCCCTTAATCAAAAACTTCTGACACATAGATCTGATTGTACCTTTCAATCTCTATATCATCCACATATCCCCGACAATATAGAATCTTGGCAGGCCTTCCCTAACAATGAGAGAATTTGTGCTTTCATTCAAAATAAACCTTTTAAGACCAAGGAAATTATATCCGTAGAAGATAAAAATATTCCCAAGGTCTTGAATCTTCTAGAGAGTTTGTTTTCATCAGGTGATGTAGGAAATAAAGAGAAATAGAAAGAAGAGGAGTCGAAAAGGAAGGTGGGTGAAACCATCTCCTTGAACATTGGGACACCTGAGGCTCCAAATAATGTTAAAATAGGTCCCCAATGTTCTGATGAAGAGAAAATGAAGTTCACCAAGCTACTTGGTGAATTTCAAGATGTTTGTGCTTGGTCTTATGAGGGTCTTCATGGTTTTGATCTTGGTCTTATACAACATGCCCTCCCCATCAAGGAAGGCATAAAACCAGTTAGGCAAAAACAAATACTTATCAACCCTACACCAGAAGAAACTATTCGAAAAGGATTCAAAGAAATATTGAAGGCTGGTATCATATTTCCAGTCATGTATTCTGAATTGGTTTCAAATCTGATCCCTATCCGAAAATCCAATGAAAATATAAGATTTTGCGTTGATTTTCACGCAGTTAAGCGGGCTATTACGAAAGGTTATTCTTCTCTCCCTATCATAGAAAGGATTTTGCAACAAGTCACAAGGTCACAGATGAGGCCCTTACTTAATGTTTTTTTTCAATTATAATCAAATCAAGGTAAAAGGGGCATATGCTTACAAAATTTCACTGATTGGGGTACCGTGACTTATGAGCATATGATTTCTGGATTATCTGACGCAAGTACCACTTTTAAAAGACCTATACCAATAACACTTGATGAATTGATTAGTATTCATATATATCTTGATGATCTAATTATATACATTAAAGGGTTGTTAATTACCTCGGAGTTTCAAGTGTTACTTCTGGATCCCTTAAAAATTAATTTTGTCCTAGATACTAACTCTTACATTCTAAAGGATTTACAGGAGCAATTGTTTTCCTACAACACTAACGGTTCTCACTTGAAACATTACGTGGGACCAACTTGAAAAGTTCTAACGTTGTTTGGATTTTTTGTATATTAGTAGTCTAGTTCTATTTATTTTTTTTCCACTGTTTTTCATTTCTACTTACCGTAGTTTGATTTATGCTTTCTATTTTAACAATTTCCTATTGCTTTTACAATTTTGTCATTTTATTTTCTGTTGTTTTAAATTTTTCATTTTTAATTATGTTATGATTTTTATGGTTTTTTCATCTTGTAGTTTATTTTGGTCAAGATGTTGGATCAGTTCTGCCACAATGACACTCTTGCAAGATATTGCTAGTCAATAGCAATCAAGCTGACACAGCTATTACGATGTCCCCCTGAAAGCACTTGAATTTTCTATATGCTTTCATTGTTGTCATTTAAAGAAATTGGTTATCTCTCACTCCTGATTTTCATTTCTTCATCCATTTGAGAATTTAAAAGAGTAGATTTTGGTTGAATGATTATGTACACAGTGGTAAACACCCTCATACTTGACATTTTTCATGAGTTATTCCCAAATTCCCAGTCATTCTTATATTAAATCCGCTCACTTCCCCCTGTTGCATAGTCTTCTTGTTCATATATTCTTGACCTATTGTTCTTGGTCTGCGAAACAATGAGTTTTGAGTTCTAAATCTGTTGAAAACAAATTTCCCTGTGGATTCGTCAGTTTGTTGACGATAAAAATCGCAACGCGATTTTTTCCCGCAAATTATTGCTAAAGCCTATTATTATAAGCTAACGATATATATAATACTAGTAGGTGGGACCCCTTGTAGATTGGAGGATCAGATCTAGTTCTTATTTTATATTTATGTTGTTGTTCGACACTGCTTATAGGTTTGATCATGATTGATGTTCAAGTGTTGGTTCTACTTGCAACAAATGGGTGATGGATGATTCGTTCTATTTGTGGGTTTCTTTACTCTAAATTCTCAATTCCATGTCGTGAGGGCTTATGTGAACTATTATTTCCATGCTAATTGCACCATGATCTATTACATATTACGCTTTCACAAAACATATGTTAGTCATGGAAAAGGATAAAATAAATATGGAAAAATCTAAGGAAGAAACTAAACTATGCTATCATGCTATTATATATGAATTGAAATTAAAGGATTATTGTTAGTCCTAGTTAACAGAGTTAGTGGCTATATGATTATTGAGTTATATGGAAATGCATGTGATATGCGTTATGGTATGGTTGGTTGTGGTTAATTTGACATAGGGTGGTACATTTTGGAAAATAAGGGGATGTTAGTTCCGATGCATGGATTAATTGGATGGATTAATGGAGAGTTGGTTGGCATGTACTAAGTAATTAAATGAATAGAGGATGGAAGTGACGTGCATTTACTGCATGTCACTCCATACCCCTCCCACTGGATGTCACCCTAGCTTTGCTATAGTTCATTTGTGCTTCTCTATGGGTAAGCTCTGATTTTTAGCTTTGTTACAAGTGTGTCTTTTTCGCCATCCATGAACCCGCTCTGGTTATGAAATAGATATTGGCTCGATGATGTATGGGTATGTGATTTTCTTGAGACTGACAACTATGTAAACTTGTGATATTTATATGGAATGGTTGTTGTGTGGTTTTTGTTGCAAATGGAAAATGATGGTTGAAGTCATAGTTTCATTAATTATTCTGAGTGGTAGAAGCCATGAAGGATCTCTTTTGTCCTTATGAGTTTTTTTTAGGTTTCATTTGGTCCAGACTTGACCGGTTGTCTTCATAGAGTTCTTGTCACCTTACCTGGTTGTATTGTTGTTATGGGGTTGATGGGTTTGATTTTGAACCACCTCGTGTCACTATATATTGTTTCACCTGGGTATGGGCTCATTTATACTATTGGTGTCTGCGTAGTTGGTTGTGATGGCTATTATGAAATGGGATTTCTTTGAGGTTGATTGCTATTTCATGTCTCTATGTTTTATATCAGCATTACCTAGGTTGATTGGGAAAAACCGCAAGGGTTATGCTCTGCATGTTATGGGTGTTATTTATTGACCCATGAGGGACGTCTGCTCCTATGTTCATAATCTCTCCTGCCTATTGAAATCTCTCCTTGTATTTCAAACCTATGGGTGATATGGCATGTGTGTCCATCGTGTTATCTCAAATGTTTCTCACCTGTTGTTGGTGGTTGTTTCCAACCTCCCTCTGTTGGTTACTCAAAGCCCGCCCTTGATTATTTTATGCCCGATTTTGATAAATGAACCAGTTGTTTTTGGTCAGGCACATGGTTGACTGTTGATTTGGTGGAGTATCATCGAGAGTGGTTGATTATTGGTTGTCCCTGATTAATAGTGTTGACAGTGGTTTTTGTGATTAGTTTATAATCACTGTATCCTTTTATTATGGAAATTGATTTGATAGTTCAACATGGTTAATTGGTTGATTTTAGTAATGAAGTGGGCACGCATTTGTTGCCTCTTGTGTTGTAATAGTTGGATTGTTGACTCAACATTGTTTTATGGTTTATCAGAATATGCCTCTTTTCTTTGTACGTTGGGTTGTGTGTTTCCTACAACATGATATAGGTTGAAATAAGGGTTATCATTATTGTTTGTTTTAATTGTCAATCGTGATAGTTGTGGCATGGTTGTCCACTGTAAATGTTATCAGAGATTTTCCACTCAGCAGTCTCCCAACATCGTGGTTGGCCCAATTTGTCTTTACCTTCTCCCCCACCTATCAATCAAATTGTCCCAGCTTCCCTCGTCCACTCACCAGTTTAGTCCTCACATGCTAGCAAAAGGTTGAAAAATGAGGTCAACCATGCCCCTGACAAAGGAAAATTCATTGCTTCCCCTTCCTCGCCCTCCAATGGCTTTGATAAATCCATGTCCTCCCAGATGCATTTGAGTGACGATTGTTCTCATGTGATCAACGAGATTAGGCCTAAAGGATCATCACATCCAAAGGAAAATTCAGAGAGGTCAAAAGGTGACAACAACAACAAGGGAAAGATTGCATCTCAGAGTGGAAAATATGGATTTTAAGTTTTATTTTATTTATTGTTGATGATAGTTGACTTCAAAAGTTTTAGACAACATGGTTTTTTTGGATATATAAGTAATATATTTTTGAAAATAATTTCAAGTATCAATGAGATAAATTGTCAAACATGAATGTGATGATGGGAGTCACAAGGAGGGATGTTTTTGTTTAATTAACTAGTTATGTTATGATTGTTAAGAGCTAAAAAGGAGTCACAAGGGGTCCCACCTACTAGTTATTATTTATTTATTGTTAAGAGCTAAAGAGGATGACTCTTTGATGAATTGGAATGAAATAAATGATTTCTTTATGTCTAATATGTCTTGATTAACGACTTGGTGTCTTTACTTCTATCTCTACATTTATTTCAGCAACTGTTATATTCAGAAAATCACATAAATAATTAATTTTTCAATAAGATTTTATTTATAAAATGACTAGACTAAGCACTTGTAATAAATACTTGTGAGTTAGGATATTAATTTTGATGGCTATAAACATAGATTGATATTCTCGTTTATTTTTCTTTAGCCAAGCAAAATCTGAAAATGCTTGAGTAACATCATTTCATATATTTTCCTCAACATAACCTTAGTTTTGTGTGCACATCCTGAGATAAGAACAACCCTTAACATCCAAGTAATTGATATGTTGGTGAGTAACTATTCAATTATTTTAGGAAGAGATTGTAAATCCTTAACTGGTGGATACCTTTCACTTGATGGTACACATTTGTCCATCCCTCGGAATGGAAAGAACATTATAGTCCTCAGAGAAGGAAGAATTTCACTGTATATATAGAGTGTTCCCCAATCTAATGTAAATTATCTCAAAGAATATTTGGGTATGTATTCTATATTTACTGATGAAGGTGACACTATGCTTGAACGATTTTATTTTGATGATTGCACGTGGCACATGCATTTTTATGGCTCATGTTTAAATGAAGGTAATGGAGTCGACATCATTTTATATTCTCCTATAGGTAAAATCCACAATTTGTCTTATAGGGTAGTATTTTCTTGCACAAACAATGCCACCAATTTTGAGGCCTTATTGTTAGGCATTGAAAATGAATATAACCTTAGTTGTGGTCACCTTATAGTTTTTGGTGATTCTGAACTTGTTGTGAATCTAGTACGTAAGATTTATTCACCAAGAAATAAGTTACTTAAACGCTATACTCAAGTTGTTCGGATGTTGATTTCAAATATGTTATCATTTAACATCACTCATGTTAAGGGGGAACTTAATTCAATGGATTATAGGTTAGTTGTTTTTGTAGCATCCCCTACCCGGTAACTTTTACCTCAAAGACCTGATTGTACATTTCAATATTTGTATCATCCTCACATCCCTGATAACATAGAATCATGGCAGGTTTTTTCGAGTGACGAAGGCATTTGCACTTTCATACAAAATGAACTGTTTAATATCAAATAAATCATCTCTATTGAAGAGGATAAATTTCCTAAAGGCTTGACTCCTCTTGAAAGTTCATTTTCATCAAGTGATGTAGGCAACAAAGAAACACATAAGGAAGAAGAGTCGAAAAGGAAAGTGGGTAATACAATTTCCTTGAATATTGAGACATCCAAATCTCCAAATATCATTAAATTATTGACATAGGTGGATATCAGTGGCCACCCACCTTTTCCAATTGGCTCAAAATAATTTTCTGGCAATTTTGGTAATTTACTATTTTTAGCAGTGTTTAACTTCTAGGGCCATTTTGAGGGCCTAAATGAAGGTTTTTCGAGATTGAGATTATCAATTATAACTAAAGGCTTTTATTGAGACTCCAAAATGAATCTCCTCGATGATGTCTTTCCAACGAGCTATTGTGCTCCCCAGACGGAGATTGTAGGCAAAAGTTACGACCCCGGGAAGTTGATGTACTAACTTACCCAAATAGGGCCCACATGACTTTTGGCGCTTCATCTCCTAGGGTTAGGTTTTTTGGATGTCTATGATTTGTGACATTTTGGTTTATTGTAAAAAATGCCTTCAAAGCCTCATTTTAATCATCTTCTGGCGAATGAGCGCATCCATCACATCTCTTCTCATAAATAAGCCGCCACCTTTCCAACAACTTGTTTTCTGTTGCATTTTACAGTTTCAGCTTATTTCCTTATTGAATAGAAAACCAATTTTACTATATCTATGTTATTCTATGTTAAGCATATTTTAACAATTTGTATTCATTTCATTATTCTCATAAATTATGTATCAGTGGTATCAAAGCAATCTGCTCCTTGTCATCTTAATGCATGTCCCCAACGAGGTCATGGTACAAAGAATTGGGTCTCGATCTTGTTTCTCTTGAGGACAAAATATCTCGCAAGCCAAAGTGACCTCTCATGTCATGAGAAAAGAAATATGATGAGACATGATATCCTTTCAAAATGTTTCTTGAGGAATCCATCACACGATAGAGGAACGATATGATGGATAGTTTCGCGCAAATCCTTCAACGACTACCAACATGTGACATATATTCCTCAAGCAGAGGTGCCACCCCCTTAAAGGTACAAATAAACTTCGATATTCCTATATTTGAAGATCAGATAGACACAGATGTTGTAAACAAGTGGTTGAATTTACTAGAAGGGTATTTTTTTATCCATAACTTTTCAAATAGAGAAAATATGACTTTTGCACTCCTCAAAGTCGTTCCCCATGTCAAATATTGGTGGAAAACTTTTTGTGAGCAAAAGGAAACAGAGGAACCCTCATTATTTATAGTCACGACAACCTAGTATTCCTTCAGGGATTATATTAAGGAAAAATACTACCATGTCAAAATTTATGATGAATTGTATACGAAACGGACCACACTGCGGAAAGAAAGAGACCAAGAAGTGCCAGAGTTCAAAAATATCTTCCATACGTTACACACCAAGCTAGGTATCAAAGATTTAGAGTGACAGCTAGTGCTCAAGTATCACAGCGCTTTTCATAGATACATATAGATCGAAAAGGAATTTATGGACATCTCATCCTTGGGCGTGGCCTACCAATATGTCGTTGAAATCGAGCAGAAGCTCAAACAAATACACGAAAATTTGGTCATGGGAACCCCTCACAGTAAAAACCAGGAAATAGTGGCCCCAACCCACATAAAAAAGGAAAGAGAAAATATGGATAGTATCAAGACAACCAATCCAAGCTGTAAGAAAAGAAGGACACTAGAAATACAAACAAAGATACCGGGAAGTGGTGCGACTTCCATAAGATCCCTTGGAATAACAATATTGATTGTCGCTCAAAGCAGTTGCTAGTGGCCAAAGTGAAAGCCTATGAATCAGATGTGGGTTTTGACTCTAAGTAAGAACCAGAAAGGGAAAGACGGATCATTGACATGGAACCTAGTGCCACCGTTTCTACTACCAAGCTCCAACCTAGTGAACCGGACAAGCCATAAGAAGGTGAGTGCATCTTCCATTCACAAATTTTGGTGAAAGGCACCCCGATACACTTCATCATTGATAGTGGTAGCCAGAAGAACCACATCTCAATAGAGGTCGTCAAGTGGTTAGCCCTATCGATCACAATGCCGCACCCACAACCCTACAACATTGGATGGCTCTGCCAAGGAAGCGATCTCCACATCATCCAACCTTGTTGACTGTCGTACAAAATCAAGCCCTTCAAAGATGAGGTATTGTGTGATGTTTCTCCTCTCGAAGTTTATAATGTTCTTTTGGGAAAACCTTATTTATGGAAACGTTGGGTTGTATATGAGACTAGGCCTCATAGTGTTATTATTACTTTGAACAGGAAATTGTACAGGATACCCAAGGCAATCCCTCTTAGTGTCATTTCCTTGATCTCTACCAAACAATGCAGGAAGGTCATCTCTCAGACCGGGAAATTTGTCTTCTTCGTGATTCACTCTTAGAGTGAGTGAAAGATAACAGCCACATCCAGGGCCTTCACGGTTGATCTCTCCACACAAAAAAATCAAGTGGATAAGTTTGTGGAAGAATACTCAAATATCTTCTCTTCTCCTACCGGGGTACCTCTACATTGTCAGGTCAAACATCCCATCGATTTGACCCCAGGTGCACCGCTACCCAATGGGCCATTCTACCTCCACTTTGTTAGAAAATGAGGAGATCAAGAGGTAGATCCAAGAACTTCTCCACAAGGAGCACATCCATCCCATATCATCACCTTGTGGGAGCCTGATCGTGCTAGTGTAGAAGAAAGACGGGACTTGGTGACTCTACATTGATTACCGAGCCTTGAATAAAATCACATTCTAAAACCGGTACCCAATTCCTTGAATCGAAGACCTCCTTGATTATCTCATCGGGGCCAAATACTTCAGTAATATTGATCTGAAGTCTAGCTACCACCAGGTCCCAATAGAACAAACAGATGTATGGAAGACCACCTTCAAGTCAAAAGAAGGTATTTTTGAATGGTTGGTCATGCCCTTTGGTTTGACAAATGCTCCAACAACTTTTATGAGGATGATGGAAGATATCCTATGAACTATCACCAATACTTTTTTAGTGGTGTATCTAGATGACATCCTCATCTACAACAAGACTTGGGCAGAACACTTGCAGCATATTCATTAGGTTCTACACACCCTACGGTAGCACAAACTATATGAAAACCTGGAAAAATGCTCCTTCGGCATGGACAGGGTCCATTAATTATGCTACATCATTGATCAACATGGTGTGCATGTGGATCCAACCAAGATCTAGGTCATCCATGATTGTCCAGCCCCAACCACACTCATTGAAATTCAGAGCTTCTTGGGCCTCACCAATTTCTATTGTAGGTTTGTGTTGGGATTCTCTCATATCACATGGGCCCTCATCCAAGTAACCAGAGGTGGCGGTAAGGAAAACTTTGTGTGGTTCTTGTCCCAACAACAAGCCTTCGAGAACTTGCAGAATCATTTGTGCTCATCCCTAGTGCTTTCATTACCGAACTTGCACCATCCATTTGAGATCAAGACAGATGCTTTAGACTATGCTATGAGCATCGTTCTCACTCAACATGGCCACTCTGTGGCATATTATAGTGAGACACTATCATATGTTATCCATATGTACGCTACTTATGACAAAGAAATTTACTCCATTATGAAATCTTGCCTCCAGTGGAGACATTAAATTCTTGGGAAGGAGATAGTCATCCACACTGATCACAAGCCACTAAAGTTCATGCAGACCCAAGGAAAATTGTAGAATGACCGCCATCAGAAGTGGTCCATATACTTACAGCAATTCCACCTCAACATCAAGTATAAAACAAGAATTACCAACCAATATACTGATTGCCTTAGTTGATCTCCAGTCATGACACTCACCACGGTGCTAGACTCTTATGGCCACGAGACCTTTGGATGGCCCCACCTCTACAAGACAGACCCTAACTTCTCCACCACCTACCAAATGTTGGGCGCCAACTCATTGGTCGCTAATTTCCATCTTCAGGATGGGTTGTTGTGCCATCTGGGCCATCTCTGTGTTCCATCAAGCGAGTGCATGAAGATAATTTGGGAAGCTCACTAAAGTTGGGTGGCAATACACTTTGGCATCGAAAATACAGTGGCAATGTTGCAGAAACATTTATATTGGCTGAAACTTTGACAGGATGTCGACAAGTATATCAGGTCCTAAACCACCTACGTTATTGCCAAGCCAGCCACAAAGAAATAGGGCCTGTACACCCCTCTACCTACTCTTCATAGGCCATGGGAATCCATCTCAATGGACTACATGTCGGGCCTATCGTCCACCAATAGGGGAAATGACTGTGCTTTTGTGGTTGTTTATCGCTTTTCCAAGATGGTGTTTCTAGCTGTTTGCAAGAAGAACATCATAGCAGAAGCCACTGTCAAGCTCTTCTTTGAACGAGTATGGGTACATTTTGTGATCCCACAAACCATTATCTCAGACCATGACAGTCGGTTCCTGAGAACATTCTAGTCAATCCTCTGGTCATTGTTGGATACCAAGCTCACCAAATCCACTGCCTTCCACCCCCAGACAAATGTCCAAACTGAGGTCATCAATCGAATGATCATACATATCTCGAGCATGTATAATTCAAAACACCCCTACACATGGGATGAGAGTCTTCCCTATGTTCATCATAGCTACAACTAAGCCCTTTATAGCTCAACTCACTACAGCCCTTTTCAGGTGGGGTTGGGATTCCAACCATTGGGACCCATGGATGTCTCACTACCCTTGGCGACCACCTCGTCTGACTCGTCCCCTGCTCCACCAGAAGATGACAAACCACCCGGTTCATTAAGTAGATCCATCAAATCCACCAATAGGTTTAGGATATTCTACAGAAGTCCAATGCCAAGTACAAGAAGCGCCATGATCAACATTGGGTGCCAAATAAGTTTCAGGTGGGCGACAAAGTTTGGTTGCACTTGTAGAAAGAACACCTTGCAAGGCCCCTTTGGAAGATTTTCCCACTCTGTTATGGGTCGTACACCATCACCAAGGTTATGGGTGACAATGTTTTTGATCTCAACATTCCCCCTCTCCTTGTCCTGTACCCAGTCTTCAACGTGGCTCTCCTTCGGCCATATTTCCTACCATTATTGGACACCTCAGAGATAAAAGAGCAGTTGACACCAACAGAGATCAACCCTGACTGCATGCAACAGGAATACAATGATCATATTGTGGACACATAGATCAAGGGAATTTGACAACAAAGGATCCAGCTGTATCGAGTCATCAAAGTAGGGAAGCTCCTACACCAAGGCAAGTGGCTCACCTGGGGCCAAATTCAGTAGAAATTTCCTCATTTGATGGGGGAACTCAATGCAATTGATACCATTTATTCCTAAGGAAGGAGGATTGATCCAATTATATATCAGTGGCCATCCACCTTTTCCAATTGGCTCAAAACATTTTTCTGGCAATTTTGGTAATTTACTATTTTTAGCAGTTTTTAACTTCCAAGGCCATTTTGAGGGCCCAAATGAAGGTTTTTTGGGATTGATATTCTTAATGAAAGTTTAAGGCTTTGATTGAGCCCCAAAAATTAATCTCCTCTACGATACATTTTGAACGAGCTATTGTGCGCCCCAAACGGAGATCGTATGAAAAAGTTACGAACCCAGGAAGTTGATGTACTAACTTACCCAAACGGGGCCCACATGACTTTTGGCGCTTCATCTCCTAAGGTTGGGTTTTTTGGATGTCTAGGGTTTGTGAAATTCCAATTTATTGTAAAAAAGGCCTTTAGAGCCTCATTGTAATCATCTTATGTCGAATGAGCACAGCCATCACATTTATTCTTAGAGATAAGCCACCACCATTCCAACAAGCTTATTTTCCGCTGCATTTTACAGTTTCAACTTATTTCCTTATTGAATAGAAAACTAGTTTTACTGTATCTTTGTTATTCTGTGTTAAGAATCTTTTAATAATCTATATTCATTTTTTTTTGTTCATAAAATCTGTATCAATTATGTTCCTAATGTTCTAATGAAGAAAAAATTAAATTCACATAATTACTCTATGAATTTCAAGACGTTTGTGTCTGGTCATACGAGGATCTTTGTGGTTTTTATCTTGCTCTCATACAACATGCCATTCCTATCAAGGAAGGGATAAAACCAGTTGGGAAAATACAAATGCATATTAACCCTGCACCCGAAGCCACTATTAGGAAAGAATTGGAAAAATTGTTAAACGCTAATATAATATTTCTAGTTAAGTATTTTGACTAGGTTTCAAACCCGATTCTTGTTCAGAAAACTACTAGCCAGATAAGATTATTTTTTGATTTCCACACATTGAATAGAGCAAGTTTCAAAGACCATTTTTTGCTTCCTAATATGGAAATGATCTTACAATAGGTTGCAGGGTCTCAATTGATGTCCTTACTTGATTGTTTTTCTGGGTATAATCAAATCAAGGTAAAAAGTATTGATAGGTATAAAACCACATTTACCACACGTTGGGGCACATTCGCTTATTAAAGCATGCATTTTGGCTTATCTAATGTGGGTTCCACCTTTCAAAGAGCTATGTATATAGATTTTGACGATCTAATCGGTAATATTATCCAAGTTTATCTTGATTATTTGATTGTTTATTTTAAAAACCGGTTGCATCATTTTGGTCATCTTAGAAAATTTCTCATGTGTTGCAGAAAATTTGGCATTTCTTTAAATCCTTCCAAATCTATTTTTAGTGTCACAAAGGGAAAGATCCTCGATCATATTTTTTATGATTCAGGGATAAGTATAGATCTCGAAAGGATTACTTCCATTCTAAACCTCCCTGCCCCCACCTCCAAGAAAGAAGTTCAAGATTTCATGGGAATTATTAATTTTGTCACTATCTAATGAAGTGTCATTATCTAATGAAGTGTAGCATCAATCAATTCTAATGAAGTGTCAACTAGGAGCTTCAAATTTGTTTCCATGGGTTTATTCATGGATTTCCACTCCAACATATCACATATCAAATATCTTTAGTATTTCAACTATATACTTCCCTTGGTTAAGGAAGATCTTCTATGGGCTCTGTCATACCTCAAGACCTAAGAAATACGGCATTATGCCAAGGTCTTTCATCTCAAATTATGTAGTGATCTTCTTCTAACAATCAGTGATGAGATTTTCTTCTCCATTTAAGAATAAGTCATCCACATACAATAGAAATATAATAGGCCCATCATTCATAACCTTGAAGTAAAGGTTAGAATCATATTTACTCTTGGTAAATCTCAAGCTCGTCAAGAAACTATCAATCCTTCCATACCAAGCTCTAGGAGCTTGCTTCAATCTATATAGAGCCTTATTCACCTTGCAGACATGAGTCTTCCTGTCTTCAACCTCAAACCCTTGAGTTTGTTCTATATACACTTTTTCTTCAATGACACCATTCAAGAAAGTTGTTTTCATGTCCATCTGGTGTAACTTCCACTTCATCTTAGTTGCAAGAGCTATGATGGTTCTGATTGAAGTGTATATGGAAACTTCTCTTCATAGTAAATTCCTTCCTTTTGAGAAAATACATGAGCAACAAACCTTGCTTTATATTTCTCAATACTTCCATAAGAAACATGTTTTATTTTGAAAAACCATTTGGAAGATACCACATCCTTTCTCTTTGGTCTAGGAACTATTTCCCATACATCACTCTTTATAATGGATTGGTATTCTTCTGTCATGGCATCTACCCATTCTTTATTCTAAATAGTTTCTTCAAAGCAAGTAGGCTCCTTCTCTAAGAGATCACACATCAAATCCATATAACTGGAGAATGGCTTGGGTTTCTTGACTTGTCTCATGGTTCCTTCAGGGGCACCATACTTCTCACCATCTTGAATAAGTTCCCTTTCCCAGGATGGATTTCTCTTCTAGGAGATCGTCATCTGGGGAGGTTCTTGAGATTATATTTGTTGGCATGTTTTACAGACAGTGTATGCTTATCATTGATGGCAAGTACAACAACAAAGATGGCAGAAAACGTGTAAAGGATTGTAGGCAGGTCATTAATGATAAGATCATAGTAAGCATCGATGAAAAATAGGAACAAAGTAAGCTTAGGAGGATTAGCACATAGTCACACGCAATGCGTAGGTGTGCACCAGGGATGAGGTTAACTCATTGCCAAAGCTCAAGAGAGATAGCGTACTTAGGATCTCAAGCAGATCAAAGTTCGAGGTCTTTGACAATTAGAAATTATTCTAAGTAAGGAGGATGCATAATCTTGGGTGGAGAAGTGACATTGATCGTTGGATCCCATTCAAAATTCCCGATGACCATCAGATCTGATTGTAGAAAAGAAGAACGCACAGAAGAGGAGGACAAATCTCATGCATCAGATCTAAGCATAAGTTCCGACCATTGTTGGATCAGGAAGAACCTGCACGTTCTTTAAAGTGAAAGATCAAAGCAGTGGTCCAACTCTATTTCAGAGTTTCGCGGATCAGGAGTTGGAGATGTAAAAGAACATTCACCACAGGAATGTCGAAATCGCAATATGCGAAATCACGATTTAATCGTAGCCATCAGATCAAGGTGCGATCTGGACCGTCGATCCGAATCCATTTTGAAATTTCACGGATCGAGAGTTGGAGATGTAAAAGAACATTCACCACAGGAATGTCAAAATTGCGATATGCGAAATCAATATTTAACCGCAACCGTCAGATCAAGGTGTGATCTGGACCATTGATCCGAGTCCATTTCGGAGTTTCACGAATCGCAACTTGGAGAGGCAAGAAACATAACCACAGGAGTCTTGAAATGTCGAAATGTGAAATTGTGAAATACTTTAGGCCTGTAGTCTCAGCTGATGGTCACACCATCGAAGAGATGAAGAGAAGAGTACGTGTAGACAAGCTCCTTTTCGACGTTTCGGGGATCACGACTTGGAAAGTCGAGAAACTTCACAATGGGATTAATGAAAAGGAGAAATGCAAAATCGCGAAAAGAATGTTATGAACGAGCACTTGGTCATGGCCATGGTCATATAAAGGAAGGAGCTAGCACAGAAAATCTTTGTTTCAGAGTTTCAGAGATCGCGACATGGACTGATGAGACACTTGGCCATAGGAAAGCCGAAATGCCAAAATACAAAATAAAGGAAAGTTTAATGAAGATCATTCAATGGTGCAGATGAAACTGAAGGAGATCGTAGGGATACTATTGCACGACACAGTGAAACTTCTAGAAACCATTGATGGTCTCTACTAGAGAATTCGAAGAGACCTCTGTGTGATCGCCAGAGGAGATGAAGAGTCTCCAAGCTTCGTCTAGTGAATGAAGACAATTCTTAGAGGGATTGATAGGTGGATGAGAATTGAAGTCTGTAACTGAAAAATAAAGGATAAGATCGACTGTGCCAGAGAAGACAAAGAGTCTCAATTGGCAGAGAGGCTGAGGAATCTCAGCAGAACACCCAGTGATGTTGGACGCGTGGTGGGAACCACCAGAGAAGCTGAAGAGTTGCGATGATGATCAGGCAGAGCACTTGAGATGTGGAGGAAATTGGCGTGGTGTGATCATGCAGAGGAATGGTGAAGATTGCATGCACCAGGTGCATAGAAGCTATATATACATGGTACAGAGAAGAGATGCAGTTGTTGTTGCTGCTGGAATTGTTGTGGATGTTGTTGTTGAAGGTGATTCATGCGTGAAGAAGGAGCAGAGTGCAGCAGCTAAATAGAACAGAAGAAGAACTGTGCAGTGCATGGACATGGCGCATAGAGCACAAAAAGCAGAAGAATAGAATGTGTAGCGGATGCATGCTGGAAGACAGTGAGGAAGTCTGAGTAGAAAAATCTTGCAGAACAATGATGAGACTGGTAAGCTGTTATTGAACACTATATCACTATAATAGGTTTTAGTATTTTATATTCATAATCTAGGGTGGTTGGGAGGTGCTAGGGAGGACTAGTTGATCTGAAAATACAAGGCTGACTTGTTATGCTATGCAAGCACCCCTACTTCATTAAAATAAAATTTATAGGACCTTGCTTCATGTGTATAAATATGCAATATAAACTTATGTGTTAAGTTCGTGCTTCTTCTTGTAAATGCTTATGTGTGAGAAAATTTTCTTTTAAATGGTTTATATATGTACTTGCAATAAATACACAGCAACACGACTTGCAGCAAACAAACCATCAAACTCAGAACAATCACAACATGATAAAGGAGTTCACCCCCCTCCGGGCTACATCTCCTTGAGCCTCCATAATGTACTTGGCTCTCTGGGATTAATTAGTCAAAATTTCTTTTACAAGCTACTTCTCAACTCCAATGGAACAACAGACTATACCATTGAGATCAGAACACATAAAAACCCCAAAAATGACTAATAGAACTCTGAAAACGGATCATGGCTCATTCGGGCATGACCTCTTCTACATGTGGCCATAAGCTTCCCTGAGCTTCTCTTTGGCAAAAACACCTGTAAAAGTCCTCAAAAGCCTCTGAAACCTGTCCCAATGTGTTTAGAGCATATCAATTAGCCAAAAATGTTTATTCAATCATAGAAAACAAACATAGGCTCACCAAACCATGTCCTCCATCAAAGAGGGCTAAAAGCTCCCTAGAGCTTCCTGGAACTTCAATGGTGAAAAAATTACATAAGAAGTATTCAAATGGCCTTGAAAACAACACCAATGGATCCAGTACGTCCAAAAACCCCTGGCTGGGCTTTTACAGCACCTCAATCGGCCAAACGATGAAGAAGTTAGGCCTCCTCCATTTTCCTCCTTCCACTTTGCTGGAACTGGCTCTACAAAACGCACCTTTGTGTGCATGAACCCAGAACACGCTCCAAAATGCGCGTTTAAACCCAGCACTGAGCGGTTTCGAATAATCGTGCAAACTATAGGATAGTTAGGGCACCTCCAGCCCCCAACCGCCTAGCTCTCGGGCATGTGGGAGTCAATATGACCACGCGCATTTACACATAGGGGGCTCCGTTTACAAAGCAAATGAAACGAAGAAAAGTGGCAGCATATGGTTGCATAACCGTCCAAACCATATTAAAAACCGCGCGCATGTACATGGCAAGGGTCATATGGGGTGGCGCATGTAACCCCAGGCTTTAAACCAAAGCTCTGCGCCCTCCGTATCATATAATGGTCACATGTATAAATGTAATAAACCGTGGGTTTAAACCACAACTTTAAACCACGTGAAAAAACATTACAAATGGTCAACAACACGGTTATATGTGTATAATGGAACCATGGGTCGGGGCTAAGCCCCGGCCCGCCCCTTTTCCATTTAAAACTATGACCAAACGTAAATATAATGCAACCCATATTCCTTACAAGGATTAAACGACGACAAGTTGGTTAGCGGATTGTGTTAAAGCATTACATCGGTGGGAGGTCTGGGGGTTGAAACCCACGGCCTCCACAAGATTTTATTAAACAAACCAATCAACCAAATACTGAGTGACACATGGTGCCCACCGATTGGGCCACGTGTCCTCATACCATTTGCCGAAAAATGGACACATGTCAGCTCTCGATTCATCGATCATCAACCAATAAACACTTGCCACATCATTGCCACATGTGCTTCTGACATCATCTGACATGTAGGATGTTGACATCATCCTGTGCCACATGTCACCCTTCCAGTGGTGACATGTGTCACCTCCGAATTGGTCCGACCGTACACCCAAAAAGCCAAAACTTCCTGACACGTGTCATCACCTGGAGCCACCATGTGTCTTGTACGGACTGGCCACGTATGTTGTATGGTACTGCCACGTGTCTTGTACGGACTGTATGGACTTGACACGTGTCCTGTACGGACTGTATGGACAGGTACAATCAGCATCAAAATTTTTCCCTGTTTGGCTCAACGAATATATTGCGATATATTCTCCATACGGACTCCGTTTGAGAAAGTAAATATACTACCAGAATCAGGAAGACAAGACGGACGCAATGGCACCATTTTCATCGCATTCCGAACACTTTGAAAATTGAGCAAAATTTTTCCCCCTGGTCCAGATTTTGATCACACCTTCCCACTGAAAGGATTTTGGACCCACAAAAGCTTATGATAATCAATTTGCTTTCAAGTTATATCAAAATCTTTTTGACAATCGCCTGAATACCCTGACATGCCGTGCACTGCAACTGACTATGTCCTTCAACCACTGTTCTCTGGCTGTTGCTGACCCACTGCTCTCTCTGTGCATGGAAGACTGCCAACCTTCCCACTGAGAATCAAGTCCCTCTTTAGAACTCTTTGGCGTCAACAAAATCAGCTCTCCAATGGCTGCAAAAACTTCCTGCAACATCTTGTCACAAGCCAAGAAAAACGTCAATCTTGAAAACAAATCATACAAGATTGAAAATGATGCCAACAAAATCTTTTGTTCTTCAAACAAATTGTCCCATCTCGTACTTTATCAAAGTACATGGCATTTTCAAAATCAACTTTCAAGTCAATAAACACCATCGACTAAACACAAGTCGAACAACATGATCGACACAACATAGTCGTCAAAAAATCATCAACACCAGTCGAGACTCATTGAAACATCAACCTTCCCAAACTGACAAGTCGACAAACATGATACATAATCATGTAGCAATCATGAATCACTCATGATGAACCATCACCAGGTTCACTGCTTATACATACATAAAAACAAATGCATGTTCATGACTCTTCAACTCTCCTTCCCGTACAAACATAAGTACATCCCCAAAACATATGGGTACTTAAGAGTTGAATACGAAAAATATAAATGGCTGCAACTTATCAT
>ML828313.1:14870-25297 GCA_009831015.1 Picea engelmannii
CCTTGCGAAGGTTATGACAACTTTCAGAAACAAATATGCAACGAAGGATGAGATTACATTGGCTAAAATAGAGGGTTTAAACCTTGAAAGGGTACTAGTCACTCATGGAAAACATATTTGCAACGAAAAGATATTGTGTTTGGCATAAAAAAACTTCAAATCAACGACAAACAAGATGATCATAACCCCTAGTTCTAGAGTGATAAAACAATGATGCTATCGAGCAAAAAACTTTAACAGTTGGAAAATGGCTAGAAAAGAGAATCTAAAACCTCGATTTTGTAGTCACAAAACAATAGTGATGCCATTGGTGAAATCTTCGGGTTAGCGATTGAAGTGAGCCCTTAATAAATGGTTTAAACCCTAGGAAATCCCAAACAAAGAGAAATATCCCCAAAATCCTAGATCCTCAACCCTTAGGGCAATACCTATAGAAAAAAGTCTTTGAATAAGTGGTTGAACATAATAATGAAGGTTCACACTTGCTTTGATACCATGTTGAGATTTGCAAAAGAGAGAGGATTGAATGGAGCCACCAATGAATCCCAAATCGACGAACCCTAAATCTACACAAAGAGGATAAAGCAACACTAGGGAAGAAAATAAATATACACTAGTGCACAATAGAGGGAAACCAACAAGTGTGCCTTAGAGGAATCACCCAAGAAGAATAGAACCTTGCACTTGAGACAAAACTGATGAACAATATATCACATGGTGTAATGTAGCTCGCTCCCTATTGCAAAGTACACAACAAAACCAATATTTACACGTAAGAAGAAGAATTCACAGAGCATAGTGAAAAATCGGGGAAAACATATTCATAATTTCTTTATTCGTTCACTATGACCAAGTTCTTGGGCCTTGTTATAACCATAGAGATAATCTTGGTCCATCTTTCTCTATGATATCCCCTATGATATAAGCCTATTCTGGGAGAACCTAAAGGTTTCAATTAGTGAACATAATACTCCAATCATCTACAAGCCAAAAGCCAATGCCTTTGTTATTTTTAGAAGACATTTTTTTTGCTATAGTCCAAACGTTCTACGTTTTGGTTCTTTTCCGGGGATATTATCTGATTAATTTTTCCCAAAATCCGATGAAAAATTGTTGGATATACATATTTCAATGGTTAAGTCTGTATAATCTGAGTGCCCTAGGGTTTTTTCAAAACAGAATCCATTTATGTATTCAGAAATACAATTTAAACAAGAAATTGCAATTTTGCCCATATTTATATCGCAAAATTCTGGTGAAAAGTGCCAAAATGTAGAACATTTAGACAACTACATTTTTCCAAGGAAAAAAATTGTATTTTTACTAATATAGAAAAAATACACCGTCACATGTCCATGGCATTCATAAGTGATTTTAATCCCTTTACATGACATTTTTATGTCCAATCCATCATCACACAAAAAATGAAAGTTGTTTCTGTTCAATTACATCATTAGCCTCTTCAAAAAGAACCAAAATGACATTAAAAAAAGTACATTAATCATTCGTCTAGAGATCTGTGAAAGTACATCATTATACCAAAACTGAGACATAAATTATAATGGCTAATGTTAGATCCATGGTTTATGATTATATTCTGCAGTATGCCCATTTTGGATTACTCAATAATCCAGTTTCCCCGTTCTAGCCCAACTCTAGCTTTTTAGAGCCCATTTGTAACATTGTTCCCGTCCTTGTAAATGTGAGACTGAGATGTATACAAGAAAGATGCTATTAGATTGAGAACTTCATCATACAAGGGTTGTAATGCAAAATTACCGAGAGAAATTTCTTTGCGCATCCATTGGATAACCAATGTCGAGTCTCCAAATATTTGTAATTGGGTTACACCAAATTCACGTGCTAGTTTCATGTCCCACGTTAAATCCATCAATTGATAGAGGTTTTTAGTTTTTTGACCAATTCTATCTTTAAAAGAAGTACTATGATTTGAAGATAACTATAAAATGCCTCCTGAACATCCCTTCAAAGGGTTCCCCTATGATGCACAATAAAAAAATTCCATGGTGTATCCTTATTTATTGCCACTTCACCTTTTGCATATGAGAGATTTTTCCTGTACCTATGGGTAGGAGTTTAAAATATTCAAGCACTGGACAACACATTTGAGGGGAAGTGTCTCTTTGTCTTCAAACAACTTTATATTTCTAGCAAGCCATACTCCCCAGACTATGTTAAGTGGAAGTGTTATGATTTTGAAAGTCTCCTTTTTGTTACACCATGTTTTGAAGGCTTCTTCAAGACTTCCTCCTTCCTAGAGATTCCCAATCTCTATTAATCTTTCCATATCTTCCCAAACCTCCTTGAAGTATGGACATTCCAGCATGGGATGAACTATAGTTTCTTCTGCTTGGTGACATTGACAGTGCCATCCCCGACCCTATAAAATTCCTCTTTTGAAGAACATCCCATGTGGGAGCCTTGTTGTGCAAGCTCAACCACATAGAGATCTTATTTTTAGCTGGGCATTTTAATTTCCATATAGTATTCCACCACCATATCTACTGGCCTTCTCTTACATCTTTTTCTAGTGCTTTGTAGCCTTTTTCTAGGAAGATATGCTCCAACTAGATTCAATGACTAGATCCACTGATCCTCCTCTTCCTTAAGCCTAACATTGTTGCCTATTAGGAGTTCCGTGTATCTTTTCTATTCTTCTACATACTCTGCCCCCAAACTAATTTCTTCCCATGATAACCACTGCTGGTGCCAAATAGCAGACCTTGCCCAATTTGCAACTTGTCTAAGATTAAATTAACCTTTATTCCTTAACTCCCATATCATTTGAAAGGGAAGTCTGTGCATACCTTTGTTTCCTACCCAACGATTGAGATTAATTTGTACTTATCCTCTTTTCCAATTTTCCAAATCAACCAGTTGCCAACCAGATGGAAAGCATAGATAACCAATTTCTAAACTATTGAGGCATTATTTTTCTATTTGAGGGGATTTCTGATCTAATCCTCTACTGTATTAGGGGCTATATACTTATCTCTCACTACCTAAACCCATAAATCTATTCTTTGAATTAGCCTCCATACATCTTTTGCAGTAAGAGCCTTTGAAAAGAGAAAGGGATTTTTGAGGCCCCATCCTCTAATGGCTTTTGGTAATGCCAACTTTTTCCAAGATCCCAACACCAGTCCTTTCATTTTTTGGTCTCCAGACAAGATGAACTTGTAGCAAAATCTCTTAATGGTTTCCAAAACACCTTTTGGGACCCATGCAAGCGATATCTAATAGATCAAAATCGCTTCCAGAATTGCTTTTACCAAAATCAAACGACCTCCCTTGGACAACCATCTATTGCACCAATTGTTTATTTTCTTCTCCACTTTAGCTACCAACCATTGCCAATCACATTTTTTTATATTGATTGGGGTTAAAATTGAAACCCATATACTTCAAACCTTGTTCTAGATTAGTCATTTTATAGGGAAATAATTGAATAATAAAGTTTTTTTCCTGCTCAAATACCCCCCATAAAGTCATCATAGAGTTTTCCATGTTAATGACCATCCCAGTTGCTTTACAAAATAAATTCATGATACCCTGGAATTTCTCAATGACCCTTTTGGTGCCTTCACAAAAACTCAGTATATCGTCTACAAACAATAGATTTGTGATATTGCATAATACTCCAATAGGTATCCCTTTTATACTACCATTTCCTTTTGCTTCTTTAAGTAGCCTACTTAAGCCTTCAACTATTAAAAGAAAGAGAAGGGGGAATAAGGAGGAATAGGGGACATCCTTATTTGAGGCCCCTCCCCAATTTGAAGAAAGGGGTTGTTGCTCCATTTAATAATACAACAAAAGATACTGAATAATGCAACTCATTATCCAAACAACACACTGATGGAAAATGCCTAAATGAATTAGAATTAGTCTAGTGTATAGCCAACTTACCTTGCCATAAGCTTTGGACAGGGTTACTTTCATCACCATCGATCTTTGGTTTTGAGCTTTATTGAATGTAAGCATTCTTGGGCAACCCTAACTGCCTCATGAATTTGCCTTCCCTTTAAGAACCCAAATTGTTCTCTAGAAATTTAATTTGAGAGAACACTTTTCAATCTCCTAGTAATTACCTTTGAGATAATTTTGTATATGGAATTGCATAATGAGACGAGTCTAAACTTCTCAAAGGTTGTAGGATTATCTTCTTTAGGAATCAATGCTAGGAATATTGTATTGAAGGCTCCCAACATTTTCCTATGAGTTCTTGTTGTCTCCACCACTCTTTGTAAATCTTCCTCTATAAAATCATAACATCCTAAGAAGAATTCCACAGGTATTCCATCAGGGCTAGGACTTTTGTCCTTTTGAAATCTCTACAAAGTTTGATACATGTCTTCTTTCCCAACCTCCTTTATCAAGCCTTGACTATCCTCCTCATTGACAAAACTAGGAAATTAGTTTGATAGCCTAATCACTTCTACTTTTGTAGCACGTGTGGTAGAAGACAAATATATAGATGAGGAAAAAGAAATTGAATTGTATGTAGTTCAATCATTGGTAGTTTTATGAATTGATACACTTATTCGAATCTATATAATTGTTGATGTGGCCAAAGGCCAAGTATCATCATGATTTCCATGCTTCCACATTGTTCTTATTATGTCACATTTCCATCATGTATTGGTCAGGTTCCATTCGTTTTCATAGCCAATGCCTTGTTCCATCCATTCATTGGTCAAATATCAGGGTTGATCTAGTGTAGCGGGGATTTTCCTGGTTATTTCCCATTGAAGGGTTTAGGATGACTCCAAATGTTCCCTATTTAAATTGTTGGTCAAATCCTTTTAGGTGGACCCTAGATAGTTTATCGGTGCTTTTCGACAAAGGCCCTCACTAATGCTGCAAAGCCTTGGATGGGATCACCCTGGGTTAGTGTTGCTGAGACTCGAGGGTGATTATCCCTTCTAGTGTCACTATTCCTAGATTGAGATTACCCTAGGCTAATACAATTAGGGTATGAACGAGATTACCTTTAGGGTGACTCCACGATATCCTTGGGACAAACATTAGGGCTTAGCCTTCCACATATTATCTAGGGAACTTAATAGTGACTTTGACTGCCCACCAAGATCACAATGAGAGGCCATTTGGAATCACACAAAATGGGTTTGTAGAAATTTAGATGCCCCACAAAACCTGTATTTTTGTTTTGTCAAGAAGGATTCCATGACGAAAATACAACATTGCCAAATCATTTCTTGTGCCTTGGTCATCTTTATTAAAAATACATTTAGAGAGTAACATTTTATTATAGGGATATCCATTATGCCTACAATTTCAAAAGAACATTCTAATCCTTCTTATGCATTCATGATTTGTTTAGAATAACATTTGAATCCTTGGATGCTCCTGCATAAGATACCCTTGGTTAGAAAATTTGAGCACCTTGCTCAAAGGGTTTTGGTTAGATTTTTCCCTCACTGCTTCTTTTTCTTCTTCTATACTCTACAATACTCATCATCTTTCAGTCTTTTCCATGTGATGCTCTTTAATAATTTTCTTGCAATATTCTACAATCCCTTCATTAGGTCTTAAATTTTCTGAAGTTTCACTGTGTTCAAATGCTTATACCCAGTAAGACTCATGGCTTCATATTTCTTTGGCTATTAAGGTTCATTGTCTCATGCCCAATAAAGCTTACTTTCTCATGCCCAATAGGATTAATGTCTCATGCCTTATTTCCTCCCCATCCACCCTTTGAAGCTCCATCAACAATGCTTCAAACTTTGCATCATTATTACAAATACAATCACATTTCTTACCTCCACTTTGCATGTCTTAAAAGTCTAGATCATATCATTGCACACTAACTTAGCGTTGGAGTCATTCTTCACTAGGCAACATGCTTGTTGCTCTGTCACTTCTTTGATCAATTCTTCAAATAAAATTTGCAAATAAATGAGATTTTTTTAATATAATAGAACCATTGTGTTCTTCATCTTTCTTTCTTATCACTATATGCAACAAGGCTATATTCTTCATCTTCACAAGTACAACTTCATAAAAAAAAATTCCATTGTGCATGCCCTCGAGTTTGAAATCAATATTTTGCTGCAATTGCATGACCAGAACATGCTTGTCTCTCATCTTCACTATCCCCTATGTGCTTTGCTGCACATATTCAAGTCACTTTCTTTTTCATAGCCATATGCAATATGATAATGCTCTTATAACTCAACGTCATACTCTTCAAGGTCTTCTTCATTTGCAACATAATCTACAAACAAGTTAAGTGTACAAAACATCTTTATCAACACTTTCTCTCTTCTTAGAATACCCACTTCAAATATTCCTTCATTCTTCCTCTTATAAATCTTTGGTGATAATCCTTCAAGTTTTTGTGTTTCCATCGACGTACTTACCGACTTGACGAGAAATGTGACCTCTAAATAAGAACTCCAACCCTAGAAACCCTTATTTTTGCATAAAAAGCCTCAAAATCAACTCTTGAATTGAAAAGTAGTGCTTTTAATAGCACCATTTTTTGCAACCTCTTGTTCTATATCATTCCATTCATAGTTACGTTATGATTATTCACATTGGGTTCTAGAGTTCCATTCACAATGACCTTATGATTCCAAACATCAGGTTCTTCAGATTACGCTCCTGTCAAGATTAGTTGGAACCTGAAAGAATGACGTAAAAATTGTGTGCAAATATGATAATGATTCCATAATATGTAGTTTTTTTTTATTAGATATAATATCACGAGCCTAACACAATGAAATATATTTATAATTGAGACACTATCTCGACACAACATGACACATTCAATACACAATGGGTTATAGCATGGAAGAATGGCATCAAAATTGTGTGCAAATATGACAACAATTTCATAGTACATAGTTTTTTAAATAAAAAACAATACCATGAAACTAACATGACGTTATATATTTATATTTGTGACATTACCTTGATGCAACACAACACATTCAATTCACAATGGGTCATAGTGATGCACAAATGACACAATTATGATGCAAGAAAAAATAAATAAAAATTAAATGTTTTGAGTGCCGAACGGGTGACACACACGATACAAATTCATTGCAAAAATCCCGTCACAAAAACTTGATGCACATCAATAAAAAAAACCTCAATCATGGGAAAATGGGTTATAGTGATGAAAATCAACAATATTATAGCCCCATAGTTGTGCTATATAATTTTTCAAATACCTTTTCAACAACAATTTTCAATGAAACCATAAATAATGCCATGACAATATCATCCCATACTTTAAAATTTCAAAAGCGGTCCAATCCAGTCGAGTTCCTTGGGGTTACTAGTTGTTGGTTGACATGGTCTTCCTCTAGATATTTTGAGGGGTCCAATCCAGTCGAGTCCCTTGGGATTACAAGCTAGTGGTTGACACCATCCTCCATATGGAGATTCCAAAGAAGAGGGGGGCAATTTGATTGAGGCATAGAGGCTGAGTTCCTCATGCCTTACTTGCTAGTAGTTAACAACATTTCCCATCTAGATATTCCAAGGAAAAGAGGGGAATCCCCCGAAGTTTTCCTTCATAAAAACAAAAAAATTAATTATGATATTTATATTAATCTAATTTCCATTAACATCCTATTAATGTGTTCTTCTTAATTGCTTATTTTTTTTAAAGGCATTGTAATTGAAGTTTTTTGTTGTCCCTTATTTTTATCAAAATGTTTTTTAATTTACTAATCTTGAAACACTTAGATAAATAATAATGCTATATTATTTTAAATATATAGATAGAATTTCAAAATTGTTAAAATGTTATATATATATATATATATATATATATATATATATATATATTCCAGGAAATACACATCCCAGGGATGTTGAAATAATGTAACTGCAAAGTGTATTCTGATTATTATTTGATATATTATTCATTGGATCGATCCCCATTGTGGATTGATCATGTCGGCTATTGTAAAAGACCAAATCCCCTTTTGCGGATTGGTCATAATGTAATTGTAATAGGCTAAAGAAGAAGTCGGCCCCATAATATATCAAAGAGGCCCTAGAATATAATAAAGGTGGTTATAACCACCCAGAAGAAGAAGTCGGCCTTGCCAGTGAAAAGACACTTTCACACGTGCCAGATTTGTATAAACAAGGAGGCTAGCACCTCACTTAGACACACACTCACTTGTTCATTGAGAGACAAGTTTCAGAGTTGCAGTTGGAGAAGAGAGAGAGAGAGAGGCGCATCTTTGGGAGAGGACTTTTTGTATTTGTTTGATTTATCTCTTGGCATTGTATTGACTATCTATAATAATGAAGTTTTGCTAGGTTTTCTTCCCCATGAGGGTTTCCCAGGATAAATGATGTGTCTCTTGTGATTGTGTATTTCTCAGCGATTTTATTTTATGCTATTGTTATCTATTGAAATGCAAAGAACTATAATAATGGCTTAAACATTAACATGGTATCAAAGCCAAGCTGAAGAGAGCATATTTCACAAGAGAAAAGTGAAAAATGTCACTGTTGCCATACATGCAAATTAGGGCTTTTTGTTGGTGAGGTATTTCAACCCTAAAACCATCTAGAAAAGTGCGCCCTCCCTCAAGGATCATTTTGGAACCTTCAACGCAACTTTTCAGTGGCTAGATCTCCTGGAAAGTGAAACCCTAGTTTCACGAAGTACCAGAAAACCAGAGTACCAGAAGTACCAGAGGTACCAGAAAACCAGAAGCACGAGTCCAAAAATATGCAGATCAAGTTTGGAAGGGTAAAAGTTGGATTTTCTCAGATCCAAGCACACCAGTCTACTCGCCTCAGCCAAGCGTACCTCCTGGTAAGTTCAGAATTTGATTTTGAACACTTTCATTTTTTGGACATTTTCCCAGCTTCAGGTAAAAGATGCCTGCAAGTGTTAAGCTTGTTGACAAGCTAGAAGGTGTGGAAAACTTCTGTGCCTGGAAGTATAGTATTGGCCTCATTCTTGAAGAGAATGAATTAGCAATATTCATCAAAGAAGAAGTGTCGGAGCCTGACGATGCTGTAGGAAAAACAAAGCACCAAAATAACACAATCAAGGCCAAAAGAATCATTGCAGATTCAATCAAAGATCACCCGATTCCCTATGTGTCATCAAATAAGACTCCGAAAGAAATGTTTGATGCCCTAAACAGACTATATGAGGGAAAGAATATAAACCGGAAGATGAATCTTAGAACTCAGCTCAAGAATACAAGAATGCAAAAGGGAGAATCAATCCAAGAATATTTCTCCAGAATATCCCAATTCAAAGAACAAATAGAAGCAATCAGAGATACTATAGGCGAAGACGAACTTATAATGATGACCCTAAATGGTCTCACAATACCTTAGGATGCATTCATCCAAATGATTTGTGCCAGAACGAAGAAACTAAAGTTTGATGGTCTATGGGAAGAATGCATTCAAGAAGAAACAAGAGTAGCTAACCGAGAGGCTTTACTAGTAAGAGATGAAGATCAAGCCCTAGCTACTCACACTGAAGGAGGAAGAAATAAGTCTTACTTCCAGAAAGAGACTTACAAAGAGTCTCAACCCCAAAACAAATTCAATCATAAAGAATCTCATCCAAGGAGATTTCAGAAGAAAGGACAACGAAAGGAAAGAGATTACTCATCTGTACAATGCTACCATTGTGACAAGATGAGACACATTGCGAAGTTTTTTCCATCAAGATGAGAATAATACAAGAGGAAACATAAGAGGCACCATGCCCATGTAGTCGAAGATGAAGAGCCACCCACAAAGATGATAAGAGAGCAGATCAAAGACCATGTCTTAATCTCGACTCTCTCAGGATCGGTAACACCTGGAGAGGACACTTGGCTCATTGATAGTGGTGCATCAAAGCACATGACAGGTCAAAAAGACATTCTGTCTTGTATTTCAGAAAATAAGTTTTCTCAGAAAGTGACACTTGGAGATGGTTACCAATATCCCATCAAGGGAGTGGGAGAATCAAACTACAAACTTAATTCAGGAAATTCAATGAAGATGAAGGACGTAATATATGTACCAGGTTTGACAAAGAACCTACTCTCCATTTCATCTTTAGAAAAGAAAGGCTTCGGAGTTTCCTTTATAGATGGAGAAGTTCTTATGTGGGCTAAAGGAGAAACCATAAATGAAGCAATCATCATTGGAAAAGAAGAAAATGGCTTGTATAAGCTAAAGGGTCACTCAGAATTTTCCATGGCCCACGCCATTGAAAACCCATGTGAACTTTTGTTGATGTTTGGACAACATCGAGAATACATTCTCTAAAGATAATAATTAATAATATAATTATTAATTGATTATTAACTATAGTATATAATAAGTAAATAATAATAACAAATAGTTATTGATTATTCAAGGGACGCATCCTTTCATGGATGGTCACCTTATGTTCC
>ML828313.1:36541-59845 GCA_009831015.1 Picea engelmannii
TTAAAACACTCAGAATTTTATGTGAAGAATGTGAGATAAAGATGGAGAAAGAGCGTTGTATCTATCTTATTCTTTCTAAGCTAGGCAATACATATTCTGTGTTTGTATCTACCTTTTATGCCATGAGAGAGGTTCTATGGAAAGCTTATCAAAAACCCATTCTTGAGTCCTTTTGTGCTGCTTTGATTAGAGAGGAAGATAAAATTGTACAACTTGGAGTGATCAACACTGCAGGTACCTCCAACAAAGCCTTAGTCACCCAACAAAAAGATAAACCCAAGAATCCCAAGAAGCAACATCTTCGCTACAACACAAAACAACATAAGGGCCCCAATCCCACTTAAACATCTTCAACTCCTAACAGTGACAAATGAGAAAAATATAAAAATAAGAAGACTAACAAACATTGCAACTTTTGCGATAAAGATGGTCATGATGAGTCCAAATGTTTCAAAAAGATGGCAACTTTAAAGCAACAATGAAGAAGCACAACATCAGTATTGATTCTACTACTTCTTCTTCTTTTGATGGACATGCACTTTCTGCTTCTGGTTTCTCCTTCAATACAACTTCTACTTCTTCTTTTGATGAGTGGATTATTGATTCTGGAGCCTCTTATCATATGGCTAAGGATAAAGACATATTTTCTACTCTAAATGAATGTAACACCAAGAAAATATTTGTTGGTGATGATAGATCTCTTAGTGTTGTAGGATCTGGAACAATTCAAGTAGATAATGGTCATTTCAATGATGTATTATCTATTCCAAGTCTTTCTTGCAACTTTCTAGCAGTATATCAAATCACTCATTCAGGTGAAGGTAAAACCGTAGAGTTTTCACCTCACCAAATTGTAATCAAGGATCTAAAATATCCTAAGCATGTTCTTGCAACTAGAATTGCTGATGATATTATCGGGTTGTACAAGTTTGACAACTTTGGGTCATCATCTTTTTCATCAGTTTTTGTTGCTCATAGCGATGAATTGAGAAAAAATTGGCATGAGCGGTTTGGTCATCTAAACTATCGCTCATTGCAACAACTATTTAATCAACAGATGGTTACTGGACTTCCTCCTGTTTCATGCAGAGATGGTGTTTGTGTCGGTTGTGTTCTCATAAAACATCATCGGGACAATTTTGACAAACGTGCCTCTTGGCACGCCTCGAGCCCTTTGCAGCTTGTTCACAGTGATTTGTGTGGTCAACTTTCTACTACTTTTCCTGGGTGCAATTATTTCTCAACTTTCATTGATGAATTTTCCAGACGTACTTGGGTTTACTTCTTAAAACTTAAGAGCAAAGTTTTTGACAAGTTTTTGGCCTATAAGGCCCTTGTAGAAAAGCAATCTGGACAACAAATTCAAAGGTTAAGAACAGATAATGGATGCGAATATGTGAACAATAATTTTACAAGTTACTACACTTCACAGGGCATCCAAATGAAACACACAGTTCCATATACACCACAACAAAATGGTGTTGCTGAGAGAAAGAACCGCACATTAAAAGAAATGGATAATTGCATGATCCAATCGAAGGGATTAAATCTAAAGTATTGGGCAAAATCCATCAATTGCGAAAATTACATAGTAAATCACACTCCCACAAAGGCTCTTAAAAGTATAACACAGGAAGAATCTTGGACTAAAATTAAACTAGATGTAAGTCACTCACGTGTATTTGGAAGTATAACATGGGCTCACATTCCTAATGAGAAAATGAAAGCATTGCAACCTAAAAGTGGGAAGTGTATATTTGTTGGTTATTCTGAAGATGTAAAAGGTTATAGACTTCTTCAACCACATTTTAATGAAATTATTATTAGAAGATATGTTAAATTTGATGAAAATCTCTTGGCCTGCGAGCCTAATTCGACGATTGTGCCTTCTTCGGCCTGCGAGCCTAATTCGACGATTGTGCCTTCTTCGGCCTGCGATCCATCTTCTGTGTTTGTACCTTCTTCTATTCCTATTCTGGTTTCTTCTTTATATGATGACAATGAGGATGAAAATATACCTCTGCATGCTCACCTTCCTCCATATGAGTCCTTTTAACCTGAACCAACACCAACTCCTCTGCTTCCTAGATGGGTCCATTCAAAACGAGAAACAGTTGGTGATCTTGTCAGTGATCCTTCCGATCAACATCAGACATGTTCACAGTTTCAACGAGCCTCTTATCTTTTGGCTCAAGTTTTAGAGACTCATAATCCAGAGACATTTGTAGAAGCTTCAGGTCATCCAGACTGGGATACAATAATGAATGAAGAGTATCGTTCTTTAATGGAAAACGATACTTGGGATCTTGTACTTCTTCCAAAAGGAATAAAACTTATCATATGTAAATGGGTCTACAGAACTAAGTATGCATCAGATATAAGTGTTGAAAGGCAGGAGGCTCGATTAGTTTCCAAAGGATTTTACCAAGTTGAAGGAATTGACTATAATGAAACCTTTGCCCCTGTAGCCAAAATGAATTCCATCCACCTTGTTCTTGCCCTTGTTGCCTCACATAAATGGGAGGTCTATCAGATGGATGTTAAATCCGTCTTCTTGCACGAAGATTTGCAAGAAGAAATATACATAGAACAACCTATTGGCTATGTCCAGAATGACTCTAGCCTTGTTTGTCACCTTAAGAAATCTATTTATGGTCTTAAGCAAGCTCCCCAAGCTTATGCCAAAATGGAAATCTTTCTTATTGACATCGGATTCACTAGATGCCATTCTAATCCTAGTGTCTATACCAAGAAAGTAGGAAGCCATCTTATCATCCTTGTCCTTTATGTTGATGACCTTATCCTTACTGGTAGTAACTCAAAACTTTTAAACCATGTGAAAAACAACCTTAAGAAGAAATTTGAAATGACAGACTTAGGATTTTTGCACTATTTCCTTGGCCTCCAAGTTTTGCAAACCAATGAAGGAATTTTTCTTTCTCAGTCTAAGTATGCTTGTGACCTTCTTCGTCACTTTCACATGGACGATTGTAAACCAACCCCTTCTCCCTTCCATTTTGGAGTCAAGCTTACTACCACCTATACGTCTCCCGAAGTTGATGCCACCCTGTACCGTCAGTTAGTTGGTAGCCTCTTATACTTGACTCGTACCCATTTTGATCTTTCATTTTTTTTTGGTCTTGTTGCCCTGTATATGCAAACACCCCATGAAATCCATTGGAAAGAAGCTAAAATGGTACTTCGCTATGTCCGTGGTACAATTCACTTCGAGATACATTACAGTTCAGGGGGGAATCCTTTATTGGTTGGTTTCACTAATTCAGATTGGGCCGACGACCTTGATGATCAAAAATCTACTTCAGGTTATGTTTTCAGCCTTGGTTTAGAACCTATCACTTAGGTCTATAAGAAACAATAAGCTATTGCACTTTCTTTAGTAGAAGCAGAGTACTGAGTAGCGGTAAATGAAAGTGAGGAAGCCTTGTGGCTTCGACAGATCCTTTCAGAGTTTGGATTCCAACAACAACATCCGACCAGCCTTTGGTGCGACAATCAAAGTGCCATCAAGCTCGCCAAATAACCAATTCAACATCAATGCAAAAAATACATCGAGATACACATGCACTGCATTAGAAAGCTCATTCATGATCAAGTTATCGAAGATCTCTTTTTCCCTACAGAAGATCAAGTTGCAAACATTTTCACAAAGTCTCTAACAAAAGTGAATTTTTCCAAACTTCGATCCATGTTAGGAGTTTAGGAAGTTGTCATCAAGGGGGGATAGGCTCTAATGCCTCCTTCCTTCTCCTATTGTGTCAATATTGTAAATATTTCAATCCTATCCCAAGTTGTTCTTAAGGGGGGATGTTAAGATATTTAGACACTTAGGAATTAGTTAATATCTACTTAGTCTAATGTGTTGTTAGGTAAAAGTGTGTTTCTTTAGTATGCATTAGTATGCATTTGTAGTTAGGAAATCCGACGGTCACGATATGTTCTCGACATAGAGTGATCCAACGGTTCATATTCTCCTCTATCTTAATGTCCATTGATCTGTGGCTTACACCCAATTGGTCCATGATATCTATTTAAAGAGCATGGAGGGTCATTTACCGATGATCGATTATGAGAAACTCTCTTGTAAAATCTCTCTGTAATATTTTTCTTTTGCATTAATAAACTGCTCCAAGTGGCCGCGTTAGATGGGGTCGTGGATGTTTCCCCATAGGGGTTTTACCACGTCAAAACATCAATGTGTTGATATTTGATCTGGTTGTGTGAGTGGTTACTGAAGGTGTTCATCCTCTATTGGAATACCTGTGTTGTCGAACATTGACTAGTGTTGAAATTTTAAGTTCATTTTGAATGTTTTACATGTCATTTTCTCTTTATAGAAGTGTCCCTTCATTTTTTTCTTCTTATAAACCATCTCTTATATATATATATTCCAAGAAAAAAACACAATTTATGTTCTAGTGAAAATTGAGAGAGTATTTAATTTGGTGCTAATATGTAAATTTTAGTCATTGCTTGTATTGGAATTCAAATTATGTAGTCTCATGTATTCTTGACTAGTGTTGAAATTTTAAGTTCAATTTGAATGTTTTACATGTCATTTTCTCTTTATAAAGGCGTCCCTTCATTTTTTTCTTTTTACAAACCATCTCTTATATATATGTATATTCCAAGAAAAAAAACGTAATTTTTATTCCAGTGAAAATTGAGAGAGTATATATATTCTAAGAAAAAATGTATTTTTTATTGCTGTGAGAATTGAAAGTACACTTTTCAGGTATCAAGGCATACATCGATCAAGTCAATAAATATCACAAAAGAGGACATCACAAAAAAAATATTTATAGCTTTGTTCGACAACACATGTATTTCAACAGAGGACAAACACCTTCAATAACCACTCACACAACCAAATCAAAGATCAACACATTGATGTTTTGACGTGGTAAATCCTCTACAAGGAAACATCCATGAACCCAACCAACACGACCACTTGGAGCAGTTTATTAATGCAAGAGAAAACGATTACAGAGATATTTTACAAGAGATATTCTCACAATCGATCATCGACAAATGACCCTCCATGTTCTTTAAATAGATATCATGGACCAATCGGGTGTTAAGCCATGAATCAATGTAGTCATTAAGATATAGGAGAATATGAACCATCAGATCACTCCATATCGAGAACATATCGCGACCGTCATATTTCCTAACTACAAATGCATACTAAATAAACACACTAAGAAACACACTTTTACCTAATGACACATTTGACCAAGTAGATCTTAACTAACTCCTAAGTGTCTAAATATCCTAACACCCCCCCTTAAGAACAACTTGGGATATGAGTGAAGGATTACAATTGTGACACAATAGGAAAAGGAAGGAGGCATTAGAGCCTATCCTCCCTTAACGAAAACTTCATGAACTCCTAACATAGATCGAAGTTTGGAAAAATTCGCTTCTGTAAGACTTTGTGAAAATATCTGCAGCTTGATCTTCTATAGGGAAAAGAAACACTTCAATAACTTGATCATGAATGATCTTTCTGATGAAGTGCATATGTAGCTCGATGTGTTTGCCACGTCGATGTTGAACTGGGTCTTTGGCAAGCTTGATGACACTCTGATTGTCGCAACAAAGGCTGGTTGGATGCTGCTGCTGGAATCCAAACTATGAAAGGATCTGTTGAAGCCACAAGGCTTCCTGTGTTGCATTTACCGCTGCTCAGTACTCTGCTTCTGCTGAAGAAAGTGGAATAGCCTATTGATTCTTACAGGCCCAAGTGACAGGTCTTGAACCAAGGATGAAAACATAACCTGTAGTAGACATCCAATCATCAGGGTTGCCGACCCAATCTGAATCAATAAAACCAACCAATAAAAAAGTCCCCCCTGAATTGTAATGTATCCAGAACTGAATTGTACCATGAACATATTGAAGTATCCTTTTAGCTGCTTTCCAATGGATTTCATGGGGTGTTTGCATATAACGAGGAAAAAGACCAACATCAAAGGAAATACGAGGACAGGTATGAGTCAAGTATAAGAGGCTACCAACTAACTGACGGTACACGGTGGCATCAACTTCGGGAGAAGTACAAGTGGCAACAAGATTGAATCCAGACTGGAAGGGAGAAGGGGATGGTTTACAATCTTCCATGTGAAAGTGATGAAGAAGGTCATAAGAATACTTAGACTGGGAAATAAAAATACCTTCATTAGTTTGTAAAACTTGGAGGCCAAGTAAATAGTGTAAAAAACCTAAGTCTGTCATTTCAAATTTCTTCTTAAGGCTGGTTTTCATATGGTTTAAAATTTTTGAGTCACTACTAGTAAGGATAAGGTCATCAACATAAAGGACAAGGATTATGAGATGGATTCCTACTTTCTTGGTATAGACATTAGGATCAAAATGACATCTAGAAAATCCAATGTCAATAGGAAAGCTGTCCATTTTAGAATACCAAGCTCAGAGAGCTTGCTTAAGACCATAAAGAGTTTTCTTAAGGAGAAAAACAAGGCTAGAGTCATTATGGATATAGCCGGGAGGTTGTTCCATGTAGATTTTTTCTTACAAATCCCCATGCAAGAAGTCATATTTAACATCCATTTGATGGACCTCCTATTTATGTGAGACAACAAGGGAAAGAACAAGGCAGATGGAATTCATTTTGGCTACAGGGGAAAATGTTTCATTATACTCAATTCCTTCAACTTGGGGAAATCCTTTGTAAACTAACCGAGCCTTGTGTCTTTCAACACTATACATCTGACAAGTTTTATTCTTTTTGGAAGAGTTACAAGATCCCAAATATCGTTTTCCATTAAATAATGATACTCTTCATTCATTTCTATATCCCAATCTGGATGACCTGAAGCTTCTGTAAATGTCTCTGGATCACGAGTCTTTGAAACTGGAGCCAAAAGAGAAGAGGCTCGATGGAATTGAGAACATGTCCGACGCTGATCTGAAGGATCACCGACAAGATCACTAACTTCTTCTCGTGTTGAATAGACCCATCTAGGAAGCGATGGTGCTGGTGTTGGTTCAGGTTCAATGGACTCATATGGAGGAAGGTGAGCAAACATAATTGGATTTTCATCCTCACAGTCATCATCTGAAGAAGAAACCAAAATAGGAACAAAACAAGGCACAAACGCCAAAGATGGATTGCAGGCCGAAGAAGGCACAATCACCGAATTAGGCTCACATGCCAATATATTTTATTCAAATTTAACATCTCTTCTAATAATAATTTCATTACAATGTGGTTGAAGAAGTCTGTAACCTTTGACATCTTCAAAATAACCAAAAAATATACTCTTCTCACGTTTAGGCTGCAATCCTTATTTTTCTCATTAGGAATGTGAGCCCATGTTATACTTCCAAATACACAGAAGTGACTTACATCTGGTTTAATTTTAGTCCATGCTTCTTCCAATGTCATATTTTTAAGAGCCTTCGCTGGAGTGTGATTTACTATGTAATTTGCACAGTTGATGGTTTTGCCCAATACTTTAGACTTAATCCCTTAGATTGGATCATACAATTAGCCATTTCTTTTAATGTGCGATTCTTTCTCTCAACAACACCATTTTTTTGTGGTGTATATGGAACAATGTGTTGCATTTAGATGCCCTGTGTAGTGCAATAACTTGTAAAATTATTGTTCACATATTTGTCTCCATTATCTATTCTTAACCTTTGAATTTGAATTAGCCTTTACTTCTTAATAAATCCTCCATATGGGATTTCCATTGGAAGTAGTTGGTGCTGGTAAGCAAATGATCACTGGAAGAAGCTATATGAAATATGTAGACAATATTGATTTAAAGAACTGAAACTGACGAGATGGATGGAAAGAGCTTGAAAAATTAGGAGGTTTTAAAAAAAATGACACTGAAAACGAACTTCGGATGTGAAAGTTATGCCCTCACTTTTACAAATAAGTTGCTTTATGAAGTGACCCACTTTTAGAAAAAGAAGCGGGGATCACTTTTACAATGAAGTTACTTTATAAAAGAAAGTTGCATGTAAAACAAATAACTTTAAAATAAATATTAAATCTAGTTATAATGATTCACTTTTATACTTGAAGTGAAATACACTTTACAATGGATGCATGATTTTTTTCAAAACAAAGTAACAAAAAAGAGACTTGAACTTAAGACCTCTTACTTAATAAGTCAACTTTTAACCAAGTGAGCTAGAAAAACATATTGTGTTGTTTAAAAGGAGGATTTGGGGTGTTGTTGTTGTTTTGGAAGACGACCTTGGAGAGCGTGCTAAAAAAAACTCTTTTCACACAAGAAAAAAATTTCGCTTCTTGATGACAATAAGGGTCAGATCTCAGTTAGCTTACCTGTAAAATGCATCTTTTCCTATTTGTTTCTGATTTTCTGAGATCACACAGGGCGCAGGGAAAAGAGCATAAGCATATCTAAAAGAGTAGCAACTCGGTAACAAACAATATAAAACCGAAATAAAACCAAAATAATACTCTACAACAATTTAAAAAAGGGCGTATTTAGGCTTTATACGTCTGGATCTGATTGAAATGGAAATATATTGGGAAAACATAAACCTTTTCGAGTGAAATGAAAAATGTTCTTGATTGAAAAAAACGCTTTGGATGCAATGAAACAATCCTCTCAGCCTAGAAATGTACGAAAATGGTAGAAACTAGAGATGAGGTAATTCGGCTTCACGATCTCGATTTACAACGGGAGTGGGTCTTCAATCAAGATCTGATACTATGTTTGAAAACACAAGTATTCCAACAAAGGATGAACATATTTAGTAACCAATCACAAAACCCAATCAAAGATCAACACATCGATGTTTTGACGTGGTAAAACCCCTACGGGGAAACATCCATGACCCCAACCAACGTGACTACTTGGAGCAGTTTATTAATGCAAGAGAAAAAGATTACAGAGAGATTTTACAAGAGAGTTTCTCACAATCGATCATCGGAAAATGACCTTCCATGCTCTTTAAATAGAGATCATGGACCAATAGGGTGTTAAGCCACATATCAATGTAGCCGTTAAGGTCGAGGAGAAAACATGAGTAAAATAAATAACATCAAAACATGTGGTCACCTCTCTCAATAAATTTCCTATAGAATTGAGCTATACATTTTGGAGTATGGTATGACTACTTATCGAATTTATAACCAATGAAGAATATCCAAGTATTTGCATAGTTTTCACTTTCCTATCCAAGGAACGCTTGAGAAGTAATCTCAAGGCATGAAATTCAACATAGTTGTTGGAACTTGGGCCAGGACTAGATTTAAATTTTATATAGTGGGAATATGAGAGAAAAAAAAATCTCCCCAATGCTTCTAAAACCAAAATCCCCCTCCCTTGACCCATAAAAAAATCCCTAAGGTATTGATTTATCAATTACCATATTGCCTATTTGACGAGGAATGACATAATTTCATGGTAGTCTAAAATTGGAAATCATAGCCCCAAAGTGAGAAGTAACTTGGAAATGAGGTTTTGAAATTGTTCTAAAAAATAGCAGAGTTCCTTGCTAGAGATATACCTTGATAGATAAGACAAGGTAGTGATCTTAATTCATTTAGACCAGTGCCAAAAAACCATTGTGTCAAACACAACTCAATAGAAACAACATTCCATACATTATCTATACCTATGAACTAAGTCTGTCTCCTAGACTTGTTTTGCATATGGACAAGATATTAAAAGGTGAGAGATAGTTTTAGCCTCCATTCTACATAGGTGAAAAATACCCAAGAAATATTTTCCCTTTTTCTACAATGCTTCTCATGTTAGAATTTTATTCTTTAGAGATAACCACAGATATATCCTCCTTTTTTTGGAGCCCTAAATTTCCATATCTTCTTTCACCACTAGATTTCCCCTTAAGGGTCTGTCATATTCATTGTTGCGTATTTCAATTTGGTAGTACATAAGCCACCATATTTATAAAGTTCCTAGGACATAGAATACTCACCCTATATAAATAGAGTATGACCTCTTTTCAACTTGTTTATGAGTGTTCCCCACAAATATACTAATCTCCATCCATTGCAATCTCTTGGGCGCTTTTCCAACCTTGTGACCAAAGAGATGTTTCAAATGGATCACCAACTTGATTTAGAGTTGTGTACCCTCGATATTGAAGATGAACAATCATATCATCTAGGAAAACCAACCTCTCCCCACAACCTATAACATCATTACCAATTCTTACATAAGCTCCATTTCCTACCTTCCATGCTAAACATTGACCAATCACTGGAAAGGAAATAGTCAAATCTTTCCATTGATTTGAAATATTTATAATGTTTTTCCTCATATTTCTAATCCAATCCAAGAAGTGACCATGCTTCAAGTATTTTTGATCAATTATCCTACTCCAAAGTATTCTATGAGTGAGGGCCCTCAATAAAATCTTATTAGGCAAGGATGTGCCAAAGAGATGAATATTTTCCAGTCCCTAACAACCTTCTTCTTTTGGTCTTGAAATGCCTTAACACTTCAGTTAGAAAGGAATACCCTCACTCTCCTTTCTACCAACCCAAAGAAAATTGAGGCAAACTCTTCTAATTTTCTCCAAAACACCCTTTCAAATGTGAGTCATGAAACACCTGAATACATGTAGATATTTAATAACAAACATTACCAAAGTTAACCTTCCTCCAATAAACAACCATTTAATATACCACACATTAATTCTGCCTTCAATTTTCTCCAACAAGCATTCCCAATTAGAATTTTGGTATCCCAGTTGGCGTTAAAATAAAACCAATGTATTTAAACCCTCCTTGAATTTCAAATGCTTAAAAGGGAAAATCCTTTTCAACCTTTCTTTTGCTTCCCGCGTCTTGCTCCAATCTGAAGAAACAAATGTTGGATTTCAACACATTTATTTCCGTACTTGTTGCTATATCGTAGGTATCGAGTATCTCTTGTAACATAGTGGCTTATCTGAGACTACCATTTGTAAACAACATCACATCATCTACAAATAGTAGGTGAGTTAGTGCTAGATTACCCCCTATTTTGAAACTTGTAATCAGACCCAATCTTTTTTCCTCTCTTATGGATTTGCTTAGTGCTTTTGGAACTAGGAGAGAGAGAAAGGGTAAGATAGGACACCCTTGCTTCATACCTCTAGAAGGCTTGAAAAAACTTGAGGAAGAACCATTTATGAGAACAAAAAATGATAGTGAGGAGATGCAATCCATAATCATATAACGACAAAGACACTGGAGTCGTCATGCAATAACATTGGTTAAATATATCATTAGATCATTTTATCGTATGCCTTTGACAAATCTAATTTTAAAAACATGGTAGGCTAGTTCTTGTATTTGATTGTATGAAGCCCCTCTTGAGATGATCCAATGGCCTCATATATATGTTTTCCAATAAAAACATAGTAGGTTGATTCTTTTATTTGATTATATGAAGCCCCACCTGAGTTGACCCAATGGCCTCATATATCTATTTTCCAAGTAGGAATATGAAATGATCCTAAGATATCACCTTTGAAACTATCTTTTGATCCTTAGAGCCAAAATTGTAGAAATAATCTTATAAACATGATTGCATAGATAAATTGTCCTAAATTCATTGAATGAGTTGGAATTCTTTTTTTTTTTGGGATTTAGAGCAAGGAAAGTAGTATTAAATGCTCCTTTATCGCACAAACAATAGGTTGGGAAAAACCTGACCCAGTCCACAAGATGGAGATAACTATGGGAGAGTCTACCTACTATCACCTTAGATAAACCCTCCCCTCGCTTTAGTGAAGGATACATCTGACACAAGGGGGGAATTTCGGATGACCCTAGGGGGAAATGAGATGGAAAGTGAGGTTATGGAAGTGAAGCCCTTGTATGTCAATATGTGTTGAGATGGAAGGATTGAGATGAAGTTTCGTGTAGGAGGGAAGGTTTCCAATATGTAGTGTACCTGCAGAAGAGTGTTGTACCTGCCCGTGACACAAGAAAATACAAGATACACGCTCAATAATCTAATGGATAAGAAAGTGGAGCTTTCTGTCCTAATTAGAAACAATATATAGTGATATGAAAAGAGCTGCTAAACAAGTCACTAAAATCCAAGAAAATATGCAAGAGATTATCTAGCAATTACTAGTGATACTTAAGTATGATAACACACGAATTTAGCAACAATTAAAGGCTGTTAGGTACAAGTATTGAAGATATATTATTGCAGCCTTATGGATGTAGTAAAAAATTGCTACAACAGAAAATTCCAACCAACGAAACTCGCAAGTAAACCACCCAAAAGAAGCACAACAACTAGTAGATTAATTTGGTAGCTTTCTCGCAAATTTTGATGGTTAGAAAATGAGTAAATTTGAAAGTTGTGAAGTGTTTTGCTGCAGCCCTAATGGCTGTAGCATAAAATTGTTAGATAAAAAATAAATCCTTGGAGAAACAAAACTCCCTAGTGGCCTTAACTAGCTTTAAGCATATATAAAACATTCCAATTTAAACAATTTCAATACCTCGTGATTCCACATATTCCAATGCAATGATTTTATTTCTCCAATGCAAGAGACTAGTGACTTTAACTATTGGATTATGGAGTCTTTTAAATGAGAGATCTAGTTGTGCTATTTAATTGGGGGTGTAATCCATTTTAATCCCTAAGGCAAGCAAAATTAGCTAGGAAAAACCTACGAGGGTGTAACCCTTTACTTCTCCTAGTATTCCTTTGTGCAACAAATTATTCCAAGACAATTATGATGGGATTAGTGGGGCTGTATGCACTTATACTCCCCAAAAGATTAAACAGTTAAAATTGCAACCAATAAAAGAAGAAATAACAAGAGATATTCCTTACCTTGTTATGTCCCCCATCCCATCTGAGTGACATTACGACACAAAATACTCTTAAAAAAACAACTTCTTCTAACTAAATTAATTCATTTACAATTAGCTGATTTCCTATAACCTACAACTACGAATTAAAATAATATTTGGCCACTGTCTACAACCATAAAATAGAAGCATATACATCATGATAATAATCAACATGAAATTCAACTAAACAACTCATTGCAACAACATATAAATCATTCTCATTTACACATAGATCATGCACAACAATTAAACACATAATTTAACACAATAGCAAGATAAAACACTCATCTTTTCACAACAGTTGTGCAACCAACTGCTTGGGACAAACGTTCCACCCAACCATAGACTGACTGTTCCAAATCTCAACAGCTAGTCACCCCCGAGCTGAGGCTAGAAATCAACAAAAGAGGGTGGTCTCACATAGTCCACTCACAACTCATAAACTCTCAACACAACTGATATTTTTCTACAACTGTCCCGATTTTCCACCAGCTCTCTTCTTCTTGACCTGTCCAACCCAAGGAATGTACCCCTTCAATGATCCCAATCCCTCAGGCATCCCATTCATTTATCAGGGTCTCTCTGGCACAAACAACTAGGAATCTCATAGTTGAGAACTCAAGGGAAACTGCTGCTAGGAAAACTATCAACAACCCAACAACAACCACTTGCTGTTTTAGTGAAACTCACAAAGGAGTTCACTCTTCAGGCCTGACAACCCCGATCTTTATTTTTCCATTTCCAATTCGCTCCAATTATTCTCCAACTTGCTCCATAATTCACCCTCCATGGTTGCATCAACTTCAAACTCTGTTGTTCTTCCTCTCCTCTTGCTCTCAAGCCCAAAAATTGACTAACTAAAAAACACTGCTCCCCCCAACCCATACAAATTTCCTCTCTTTGGCTTGCCTTCCTTGATTCACACTCTTTCCCAAGATGATTGTACTCAACCCCCACGTGCCCAATAAATTTGGGATGTGACCACTCACACCCACCCTCTTACATGTATTCAATGATTGGTTTTGGGAACACTCAATCAGAAATGGGAAGGTTCATATACAAATAACAAATTTAAGAAAATGGGTTAAATCAATATACATGGGTAATTCCCCCCCTGGACCCCTCTTGGACATTATATTAGACACTCCCCTCTCTTGTGGATTAATTCAACCCCCATATCTTGTCCATGTCCTCTTTGCAACTAGAATCACATTTTATTATTAAAACATTGAAATACAATTCACATATTACATCGCTTTGGCCGTAGCCATACATTATATCTACATAAGCATTAATTAAACTGGGGATTATAGTGGGGATGTTACATTCCCCCTCCCATAAAATTGTGCACCGTCCTCAGTGCAGTCTATGCCGATATACATATATGCAAATTTACATCACAATACTTAGAAATAAAATTTTTGCAATTTAACAATTCGAACAACAGCTCCAATCAAAATCTAATGTCCCTCTCAACTTGCCAACCCAAGGAAGGCACCATTTGTTTATCGGGGATAAACCAAGTGATATACCATCTGTTTATCAATACTAACCCAAGGAATGAGCCATTATTTTACCAAGGTCCACAACACAACTCACTAGGACTCAAAGATGTGGTTTCATAATTTTAGCTGTTCAAAATGGAGTCTTGCATTATGTTTTCTTCAAAAGTGTCCAAAAATTTGTGCATATTCTGCCTGCATGTTTTCTTCATGCTCACATGTAGCATATTCAGGACCGTAGTAGGTCCATTGAACCTTTACTAGCCCTATGGATTTGTTTTTGAGAACTTTGACTTTTCGGTCTAGGATGCGTACTGGTTCCACCCGAAAATCCCCTTTGTGCTCCACCTGGATCACATTCCAATCAATTATGTGGTTAATATAAAACACATCTTTCTTTATCAGTGACACCTGAAATACATTATGCACTCTCATGGATGCAGGCAAAGATAACGTGTATGAAAATGGCCCTATCTTTTCTAATATTTTAAAGGGTCCACAATATCTTGTTGCCAACTTTGGGCAGCCTCCTAATACTAGCAAGCTTCTCTTTGCCTTCTCAAAAACACACATTCTCCCACTTTAAAATATCTAAAAACTCTGTTCCTATCTGCATAGTTTTTCTTCCTATCCTAGGAAACCTTCAAGTTCTGCTTTATCTTTGCTATCTGATCTTCCATTTCTTTTAACAATTCTGGCCCAACAACTGCTTTGTCTACTGGATTATCCCAACTTACTATTGTGTTGCATTTTCTTCCATACAATGCCTCAAATGGACTCATTTTCAATGAGGCCTGATACCCATTGTTGTAGGCAAATTCAACTAAATGCATATAATATTCCGACTTCGATGGCTGATCCATCACATACATTCTAAGCATGTTCTCAATTATCCTGTTAGTCCTTTATGTTTTCCCATCTGACTCTGGATGATATGTTGTACTAAGATTTAAATTTGTCCCAAAGACCTTGAACAAACCTTTCCAAAAATTCGAAGTAAACTTTGGATCTTTGTCTGAAACTATTTCCTTGGGCATTCCATGTATCCTAGCAAATTCTCTCATATAAATTTATGCAATATTTGTTGCATTGTGTGTATTCTTTACTGGAATGAAATGTGATGCTTTAGTCAACTTATCCACCGCCACCATGATGGAATCATGTTGCTTCATTGTTCTGGGCAACTTAGTAATAAAATCAGCTGTAACTACTTCCCACTTCCATTCCAAAATGAGAAATGGCTATAGCAAGCATGCTAGGTATCTATGTTATGTCTTTACCTTTCTGCATTCTAGACATCTGGCTATGTAATTAGTCACTTCTTTCTTCATTCCTGACCAAAAATATTGGCTTCTTATTGCTGCAATTTTTTTTCTGATATCATGGGTGCCCGACATATGGCACATTGTGCATCTCCTTCAACACTGCATTTTTCAGCTCCCCAGATTTCGACACATACACCTTACTTTTGTACATGATAATTCCATCTTCTTTAAACTCATAATAATTGAATTTATGATGAAAATTACCTTGCTATAATGTCTCTTTTATTTTTAAATAATTCTGATTTTAATTTGCTGCTGCAACAATTTTGTCTTTCAGGTCTGTCCCATACATGCTAATGGCTGCAATATGCACTTCATGAGCTCTCCTGCTAAGTGTGTCAACCACTTGATTTTCCTTTCCCTTTATATGCTTAATTTCGAAGTCATATTCACTCAGAAATTCCAGCCAACTAGTTTGCTTAGCATTTAGTTTTGGTTGTCTAAACAAATGCTTTAGACCACACTGGTCTGTCCTTAGCTCAAATTTATTACCCATACGGTAATACCTCCACATTTTCAATGCGTGTACAATCGATGCTAACTCCAATTAATGTGTAGTGTAATTCCTCTCATGCTCTTTTAATTTTCTGGACTCATAGCATACCACATGGCCCCTTTGACTAAGAACTCCACCGAGTCCTTATTTGCATGCATTGGTGCACACAACAAAATCTTTGTTTGGATTTGCAATCTTCAAGATTGGTGCACTTGTCAATATTCCCTTCAACTGTTGAAAACTCTCTTCACACTTGGAGGTCCATTCAAACTTCACTCCCTTCTTTTGCAAAAAAGTGATTGGACTTGCAATCTTTGAGAACCCTTTTATGAATCTTCGGTAATAATCGGCAAGACCCATGAATGACCTGACCTCTGTCACATTGTTTAGCGTTGGCCATCCTCTAATGGCCTATATTTTCTCAGGATAAACTCTGTCCTTGCTGCTGATATTATATGCCTCAAGTAGTGAATCTTCTTTAGATAGAATATGCACTTACTTAGCTTAGCATACAATCCATGCTCTCTTAAAACTTGCAACACCATTTTTAAATGTTGCTCATGTTCCTCTTTTGATTTAGAGTAGACGAAGATATCATCTAGGAATACAATCACAAACTTGTCCAAGTATTCCCCGAACACTCCATTCATCAGACACATAAAAACTGTCGGGGCATTTGATATCCCAAATGGCACTACCATGAATTCATAATGCCCATATTTTATCTGAATGCTGTCTTGCTGATGTCTTCTTCCTTTATCCTTACTTGATGATAACCTGATTTCAAGTCAATCTTGGAAAAGATTCTTGCACCTTTTAGCTGATCAAACAAATCATCAATTATGGGAAAATGATACTTATACTTTATGGTAACCTTATTAAGTTTTCTAACATCAATACACAGTCTTAAGGTTCCATCCTTCTTCACAAAAAGAACTGGGGCTCCCCAAGGTGACACACTTGGGCGTATATACCCCATTTTTAACAACTCTTCAAGCTACATATGTAACTCCTTCAATTCTAGTGTACCCAATATGTATGGTGTCTTAGACATTGGGGCAACTCCTGGCACTAAATCAATAGAGAAATCAATGTCTCTCTTAGGTGGAAATCCTATAATTTCTCTAAAAACATCTTCAAAATTCCTTAAGACCGGATGGTCTTCAATGCTTGCCACTTTTTTTTTGGTTTCCTCCTCCATATGGGTTGCAAACATCTGGCATCTCTGCCTTGAGCTCTTCTTCAACTGTATTGATGGAATCTCTCTAACAACTACAACTCTTGGAATGCCTAGAATTCTGCCTTGATTACCTTCCTCACCAAGACATGTGATTGTCTTGTGGCAACAATCTAGGACAACATTATGTTTCTCCAACCAATCCATGCCAATTAAACATTCACATGAACCCAATGGTATGATGTTTATATATACTTTCGTGTTGATTCCATTCATGTCTATCTGACAATCTTTAACCAACTCATTGATATTTCTCTTAGACCCCGTGGCTAACTGGACTAACCGATATTTCTTATGCTTACTTATTTGCAAGTGAAATATTTTAACAATGTTAGCATTTATGTAACTATGGATAGCTTTGAAATCAATTAAAATTTCTATGGGATGGTTATCAATCTTACCTTCCACTTCGATCATGGGGGATTGATATTCTGCTTGCTTGTTTTCCAAGGTTGCATAAATCCTTGGCATACTTCCTCTCATGTCTTTCACTGTTTCAACCTCCTGAATGTTGTGGATAGTCCTCATTCTTTCTCCTTTATGAGGGCAGTCCCTATATAAGTGATTCCCATCACATCCCCAACATTGAACAAGCTCCTGCCTTGGCCTTTTCCCAAATGAATCTGCATTATTTTGATCATTTTGGGCTGCCTGACCTTGCTAATTTGCTTGGGAGTTATTTATGAAAAAGGGTGGTTTAAAATCTTTCTGCCTTTGAACCTTTTTCTCTTTCATCTTGTCATTCCAAGCCTTTTGGAAAACTTGCCTTCCTTTTCTTTTCTCATAAAGGTGCCTTTCTCTCCTTATGGTTTCCTCCAAGGTATTGGGGTTATCATATTGAATCTTGCAACTATATAAGGAGGGTATCCCACTTAGAAACCTTTGTAATTTAACCTTCTCATCCTTGATGAAGTCAACATACTTCAAAAATTCAAATAACCGCTTCTCATATTCCTCCATTGTCATGGTTCCCAACTTGAGTTCAAGGAACTCTTTCAACTTTTTCTCTTAGTAATGCTCGGACAAATATTTCTCTTGGAAATATCCTTGGAACTGCCTCCATGAGATCCTTTTTTTATTGAGGTTCTTGGCTTGCTTAAGTTGATCCCACCACATGGCTTCCTTTCCTTGCAAGTGGTAGGTGGAAATTTAGGCTTCTACTCGGGATGGGTAATCATGCAGCTAAAAATATTTCTTCATTTCCAAGAACCAGGCCTCTTCCTATTCTCCTTTCCTATGCTCACCATTAAAAGTAGGTGGCTTGATTTTCGTGAGTTCACCTTGCAAGATGTCTTTCTCAAGCCTTCTTCTTTGCCTCCGAACAAGAGACACACTTGGGCTGCTCTCTAACCCTGAGCTTGCATGAGTTATTCTAGTGGACTTCATTGGAGAGTGATGGCATCTTCTCATGCTTCTTGAATTCCTATCATTTCCATGATCATCCCTTTTTCTATGGGATCTAGATGCTTATATTTGTCTAGCACTAACTGCTTGCTTTGTGCCAAAATCTTTGTTAACTTGCTTATGCAACATGTTCAATCTCTGAATTATATCTTCTCGAGCCTTCATAATCCTTTCATTATCAACCCTGTACCTCTACACTTCCCTATGTAGACTTCTCATAGTGAAAGGATCTTTCCTATATCTTCTTCCATTTGACTCTGTCTCAACATTCCCCATGCTGATATGAAGACTTATGATCTCTTCCTCATGGCTGTAGGATCCTTGAGTATCTTCCATGAGTCTATTCGTCATATAAGAATTAAAGCTTCTTTTTGTACCTCTAATTATGCAAGAAATGTGCATGTAATAATTACTGTTAGAAATATGTATAGCATAAAACATTTCACCATATAGAGTACAGGTTATATCTTCATCAATTTATGAAGGACATATTTCACCAATTCAAAATTTTGATTTTCTTGATGCATTCCTCCTCGAAAGAACTTCCCAACGACTAAAACCTTGCCCAAAATCGATCTTTGGTTTGAAAGTTATAGCCTTTTGAAGTTTTTCGGGGCGTCTTTGGCCAATGGTCATCCCCTTCGCCACATGGAATCCACACAACTTCATCTCTCTTATGCCATATGACATGGCACAATTGTGACCTGGGTATTCATTCCCTGATGACGACATGGCTGCAGGTTCGAGGGAATATCTCCCCGTCTTCATGAATACCGAGCCTTTGAACCCTCCATCATTCTTGTACAGATCTACAACATCTCCGAAGCCCCGAAGTCCCAAATTCTCCTCTCGCTCCAAAATCTATGGTGGGGATCGATCCACCCTTAGATACAATAATGGTTGAGATTTGTTCGCACCTAACACAAGGTTTAGACCTAGCAAGGGTCCTACACTAAATTAACACTCCTCAAGGTTTTCATCAATGTTCACGACTTAATCAATCATCAAGATCTATGGTCCATGTGTTCCAACATGATCGCTTATTAACTCCTTCCTCATTGCGCACGTAGATCCTATGCCGACACATAGCCGAGCTATCCGACAATCCTGATGAAAGAGCACGACCTTCTGATAATTAACACCCTTACAACTTCAAATGCACTTTCGATCTCCTATGTTAATCTATGTCCTTGATGGACGGTTTGATCTCCACTTCCCACAACTCCAACGAATCCTTGTCACCTCCAAGCCTTGATCATCGACGGATTTGGCTTAATCATAAGTTGTGATGGATGACTAGGGTTTTTCTTTACTTCACAATTTATTAAAGCTAGACACTTCGACGAGGGAAAATTTCGATGCTTCGGTGCTTCGACGTTTCGACGTTTAACACATCCCCCTATACCCTTGAATCTCATGGAGCCTTAGAATTCTGGAGTTCCGAAGTTCCTCGCCACATACTCTAGCCTTCATATTTTGACACTTCGAAATTTGGTCTATGCACCAATATGTCGAATCTCTCGGAGTCCCGGAGACCCGGAGTTATGAAGTTTCAGAACTCCCGTCACATACTCCGGCCTTCATCCTTTGGGATATTCTTACGTCTTGTACCTTATGTCTCCCATAGTAATACTTCACCGAAGTGTTTACACTATCCTTCCACTAGTATATCAAACGGTTGAGAGAGGATCCCAATGAACCCTAAAATCAACGACTCCCATTGCTCCTGAATTCCTCCCCTCGATCTGACGGTTAATAGTATCACTTACTCGATCTAACGGTCCAGAGAGATCCCGAAGGATCCCTAGGTCAATGATTCCCATTGGTTCACGATTTCGACGTTCGGGGATTCTTTTCGTTCCAGCCTATTTCGCACTCGGAGTGGGTCAATGTTGATTGATCGTAACTCACATCTGACGGTAAGGAAGGATCCTGAAGGATCCTTAGATATATGGCTCATGTTGGTTCAAGATTTCGACGTTCGGGGATTCCAGCTTTCCAAAGTCTTTCGTGCCTGGAGTGGGTCAACGCCGAATGACCGTAACTCACATTTGATGGTTAGGAAGGGTCCCAAAGGATCCTTGGATCTATGTCTTGTGTTAATTTGTGACTTCACGTCCCTTACAGGTCTTATCCCATTTAAGTCCCGAAGGCTTACCAACCGGAAAGGTCACAAAGCAGGGATGATTTCTTGCTGTTAGTTAAAGGTACCACTTATCCTATCCTTCCACCATCCTCTATATAATGGTCAAGAAGGGTCTTGAAGGATCCTTATATCTATGATCCACATCACTTTGCGACTTCGACATTCAGGGAGTTTCGGCCGTGTAACTCCTTTTCACTCCCATAGCGAGTCAACATCGAATTTGACTGTAGCGTATATCCAATGGTCAGGAAGGATTCCAAATATCCTTAGATCTACGACCCATGTTACTTCACAATTGAAAAAACTGGTCAGGGTTTAACGATAAGATGGATCCCACAATAGCGGATAAGAAACCACTAGTTGTTGGTCAAACTCTCTAGTAACCATGTTAGCAGGTTTCCTTCGACAATATTAGAGTGATGTGAAGTTCTAATATGCCGGAGTCCCGTACCTCCGAAGTCCCTAAGCCCAGAAGGATTAACTCCCTTTCACATTTCCCGATTTAATCCTGGTTGTCGATCCCATCAACCTTTCAAATGGTCGAATCCTTAGGAATTTTTAAATTTATCATGATGAAACTCGACCGTCAATCATGAGATCAAATATGATCTCAACCGTCTATTCTCCAAACTTCCTAACTCTACAGGAGACCATTAAAAACTTGAATTTTGACCATTCCAGGTCGAATTTTGATCTTCAACTCCACCGCTCTACTCCATTAACCCTCTCAAATCGTCCAAAGTCATCAAAATTCGGATTTCACTCACAGAATTTGAGGATTTCTCTCTAAATACCATTTCCCCCCCAAATCGGTCACAAAAAAAATATGCAACAACAAATTTCATGAATTCACAACCATCTTGGCCCATACAAGCCTAATGTTTGAACCAGAAGCTCTGATACCATAATGTAATGTCCCCCAACCCATCTGAGTGACATTACGTCGCTGAATACTCTTAAAAACAAACTTTCTCTTAACTAAATTAATTCATTTACAGTTAGCTGATTTCTTGTAGCTTACAAATATGAATTAAAAACAGATTTAGCCACTGTCTAGAACCATAAAATAGAAGCATATATAACATGCTAATAATCAACATGAAATGTAGATAACCAACTCATTTCAACAACATATAAATCATTTTCATTTACACATAGATCATGCACAACAATTAAACACATAATTTAACACAACAACAAGATAAAACACTTATCTTTTCACAACAATTATGCAATGAACTGCTTGGGAAGGACGTTCCACCCAACCATAGACTGACTCTTTCAAATCTCAACAGCTAGTCACCCCCAAGGTAAGGCTAGAAATCCACAAAAGAGGGTGGTCTTACATAGTCCACTCACCACTCATAAAATCTCAACCTAGCTAATATTTTCCTATAATTTTCCCAATTTTCCACCAACTTTCTTCCTCTTGACCTGCCCAACCTAAGGAATGTACCCCTTCACTGATCCCAGTCCCTTGGGTGTCCCATTCATTTATTAGGGTTTCTCTGGCACATGCAACTAGGAATCTCTCAGCTGGAAACTCAAGGGAAACTGCTGCTAGGAAAATTATCAACAACCCAAAAACAACCACTTGTTGTTTCAGTGAAACTCACACATGAGTTCACTCTTCAGGCTTGACAACCTAAATATTCAGTTTTACAGCTCCAATTCACTCCAATTACGCTCCAAATTTCTCTATAATTCACCCTCCATGGTTGCATCAACTTTAAACTCTGTTTTTCTTCCTCTCCTCTTGCTCTCATGCCCAAAACTTGACTAACTAAAAAAAACTACTCCCCCCAACCCATACAAATTTCCTCTCTTTGGCTTACCTTCCTTGAATGACACTCTTCCCCAATTTGATTGTAATCAACCCCCATGTGCCCAATAACTTTGGGATGTGACCACTCACACCCATCCTCTTACATGTATTCAATGATTGGCTTTGGAAACACTCAATCAGAAATGGGAAGGTTCATATACAAATAACAAATTTAGGAAAATGGGTTAAATCAATATACATGGGAAATTTCCCCCTTGTACCCCACTTGGCCATTATCCTAGACACTCCCCTCTCTTGTGGATTAATTCAGCCCCCATATCTTTTCCATGTCCCCTTATTAGTTGGCATCACATTTTATTATTAAAACATTGAAATACAATTCTCATATTACATTTCTTTGTTCGTAGCCACACATTATATCTACATAAGCATTAATTAAATTGGGGATTATAGTGGAGATGTTACATACCTAGTCCAAGCATTAACAAGATAAAATCCTTTTAACCAAGAAAAATCCACCATAAAAGAAAGATATTTCCTCCAAGAAATATA
>ML828314.1:0-10377 GCA_009831015.1 Picea engelmannii
TTAATCTGTGGAAGAAAATCTCATTATCATATTGTATATTCCCCATATCTCATGTGCACCTTAAAAGTTTTTGAATGTATTTTAGCATCTCTTTCTTATTAAGAGTCTCTTTCGACACAATATTATTTTGTATCTCCATGTCAACAATTATTTCCACGCAAGCAGCTGGAAATTAATGATGATTGTGTCTTCATAATTATGGGTATATGACATCATGGCACTCATTTCGTTGTGAGATGATATGTAGAATAAGTGATAGTAGTATTGAATATGTAATCATACCCTGGCCCAAGAAATATTTTGCCTTTATTACATCCTCCAAAAATTCCATCAAAATAATCATTTTTATCTTATCGAGATAGATTTTTATCATCACTAGAAAACTTTGTATCATAATCATTTTCCATACAAAAATAGGAATCTACATTTGGATGGATTCAAAGATAGTCATACTACTCTATGGAGATAAATGAACAAACAGCCCTATACAAGGACTATAACATCAACATCCCTATATGAATAGATTCAGGATATAATGTTGGCATTATGCCTACACTATATGCAAAACATGGACCCCTCATTGATGGGTTCGCACTATGAAAAATAAGGTCCATCCTCAACTCTACTCTACATATGCACATTATGCCAAAAACTCCAAGTGATGATCTTGTGCCCCGTGTATTGAATAACCATATAAGACATATGTTCAAACCCTATGGTAACATCTTGGAGAATACTAGTACTATTTATTGTGCAAATTCTATGTTTTATTATAAACAAGGTCTTTTCATATTAATTATTACAAGGGATAAACAAGCATTTTCATTAACTTAAAGATAGTACCTACTTTTAACATTTACCAATCCTGGCAGGTAGCCCTTTTGTATACTTTGGATTCATTCAGTATGGTCTACCTCTCATAGATCAAGCACATTTCTTATGATTTATACAATGTCTTACAATTTTAGGGTTGTACCTTTCATATATTTATACATTCATGTAAACAACTTTTTAAATTCCTTGAAAATTTTGATAACCGCTATTAACTGGATTCAATTTTGTATAGCCTACATCTTATAGATCGTGCACATTTCTTATGATTTATACAATGTCTTACAATTTTAGGGTTACACATTTCATATATTTATAAATTTATGTAAACGACTTTTTAAATTCCTTGAAAATTTTGATAACAACTATTAACTGGATTTAATTTTGTATCCATGATAGTATTATGTGGTTCTTATTCAGATTCCAAATTAACCTTTTGCAATGGAGATTCCTTGTATTTAATAGTTTCAACTTTGATATTGACTTATAGGTCTCTCAAGGTAAAATATATAAAGGAAGGTGGATAATCTACATGTTATTTTTCTATTCTATAATAGGTGCTCAGCATTTTAGATTCTTCAAATGTCCAGTGGAACAATTCTTGATCTGACATACTAGTTTTCTAACAATCATCCAAGTGTAATATCACTTTTCATCCAATTCATATGATTAGTAGTACTACCAAATGAGTCACTAAAACTAGATAATTCCTTGTTCTCCAAAACAATCATCCGAGAGTAATATCCCCTATCATCCAATCATATGGTTAACTACTACTAAATGTCTTTTCATCCAATTCATATGATTAACTACTACTTCTAAAAGAATCATTCAAATTAAATAGTTCCTTGTTCTTTCAAACAATCATCCTAGTGCAATATCCATCTTCATCCAATTCATATAGCTAACTACTATCAATGTCTTTTCACCCAAACTTTCTCCATAATCATGTATTACCACTGCCTTGCTCAACCACGGTCTTCTCAACAAAGCATCATACAATCCCAAACCATGGTCTTCTCAACAAAGTATCATACAATCCCAAATCATTGCTTAACTCTATTGTCGTGAAATCTATAATTAATAGTGTTATTGCTATTTGTATCAATTGCACTACTAATATTCCTGGTGGTTGACTCTTGTCTAATTCACCATTTTAAGCCTAAAGTTTGATTGCCACAATTTTAACTTATTCAACTCTTTACATGTTGGATTTCATTTTTGGAGGATTATTTGCATAGAGTAAGTCATTAATGCAAAACCCATGTCTCATTAGCATTAGTCAAAATGACCAAATTTCTCACTATATTGATAGTCCACTTGGCACTCATTGCATCAATGATGATTACAGAAATGAAGTGGAATTGAAACTAGCAAAATGAATCGCATGGCATATATCATCACCTCTAGGGCTTGCACCTAGTAACCAAGTCTTCTCAAAAGGTCATCCATCCCAAGATTCCCATGGCTCAAGTACGCTTGACTATGGAGTTTTTCCCACAATCAAGCCACTTAGCTTGTTATTCATTTGCAAAACCTTAACGGGTATTATCTATCATGAACTATTCATTGGCGGGCTTCTACAGTGCAATATGAGATTTCGTTTTTGGGGGATTATCTACATAGAGTAAGTCATTAATGCATGGCTCATGTTTAAACATCAATCAAAATGACCAAATTTCTCACAATATTTAAATGTTTCCTTTTTTCATAAGGTTTATTGTCAACTCTTCATCTAATATTACACAAGTTAATACAACATCATTGATATCCACACAAATTTATGGTTCTCGTCTCTTTTTTTATTTTTATTTTTTTCACAAGAACTGGGAGATATTTGTATTAGTAAAATCTGTGGCAAATGCTCGCAGTGGAGTTACAAAAAAGAAGAGACTTTCTATCAAAATTCAGGGCCATAGAGGACTCTGATGAACATCTAAACCAAATTGGAGGTAAATGTTTCAAATGTTTAGAAGTGAAATACACATCAAAAAACCTTACAAAGTAAACTTGGGTGAAAACCCCAAGAATGAAGGAGAAGAAGCATTGCATCCAACTTAAGCAGAAAAAGTAGGACCCTTCATACCATAATCTTCCAAGACAACCCTTGGAGCGGGAGAATTCAGATCTAAAACAATGAAGTTTACCAGGGAGGAAAAAGTCGCATTGGACCAAACAATTGCAGAGGGTGTCGTCGAAACCTAGAGAAGACGGGCCTGAAGAACTTCAATTTGGCCCCTAAGCATGCTACATTCATCCTGGACTTATTACATCGCTTGCCTATGTTGAACAAGGATTTCCTAAATAGAAACCATTTGTGCTAACACGCTGCTCAATCTAATCTAAAGGGTGTAAATTGAATTATGAGGTTCCTCGATGTTCCATTCGAGCTGAGAGTAGGTCACCTTGCAATTGCCATGGTCGCGTTGCTCCATGTGGCCAGTGACAACGAGACTTTGAACCAACAAAGGAGGACCACCTAAAGCATCAACAATATTGCAGTAACCAGGAGACGACCAGAGCAACACCACCAGAACAATTGTACAAGAGACTGGCCCAAATACTACCAACCACGCACGAAGCTCTAGAACCTTAACAACCCATGCTGTCCAATCTTGAACCCTTTCAAGACCATGATTGTAGCGTCGAACAAGCAAATCCATAGCAGGCAAAGTAATCCCACACCAAGTCAAGAGATAGCATGGGAGTGAAATAAACAAGGAATCCGAACAAGGGAAATTATAACAAGGAGTCTGAACAAGGGAAATTATAACAAGTTAACAAGGGGTATATCAAATGCAAGAAGTCATCAAGGCAAGAAGTTGCCATGTGAAAAACCCAAAAAAAATATAGGGGAGCCATTAGGGGATGGGTTTAAAAAAATAATGACCATTAATTAAAATGTCTCGCATTTTTCCTTTAATTGCTTGATTAGCTGCTTGATCAACTGATGAGTTATTCGAGCAAAAGATATAAAAGAATTCCACTTGTGGAATGCCCTGCAAAACCATTCGAATTCGTTGGAAAATGGTGCGCAACTAAGCATCACGTGGTAGCAAACCCAATTTGAGATGTCGAATGGTGTTTTTTGAGTCTCCCAAGAAAATGAGATTATAAACATTTCGGGTCCCAGCAAAAGAGATCTCTTAGAACATGGTATAGGCTTCTACTCGGTTGTTAGTTGTTCGACCAAGACTCCAAGAAAATGTAAGCTCTAAGATTCATCTAGAGCCAAAGGGAACAAAATGCAAGCTCTGAGATTTCATCTAGAGCCAAAGAAAACCCCACCCGCTCGTGCCACCCCGCTCATCTTTATTTAACATTATAATATTATAACATTCTACCACTTATCTACCATGTATCCTAATGGTTCATGTATCCTAATGGTTTTGGCTTAATTAAGACAAATATCAAAAAGATCTCTTTATTTGTCAAATGATGTCATTTTTGTCAAAATATTATTTTATTGATTAGAGTTAGTAATAAGGCTTTGGAATATTTGGTGGTGTGGCTTATCATTTTGCTATAAAATATAAAGAGAAGACAATTTAACTCACAAATTAACTAGCTAGCCGGAGAAATGTGAATTTCTATAACTCAAGTGTGGATTAAATGTGAGTTAAACATAGACGATTAAGTGTGGATTAAATGTGAGTTAAACATAGACGATTAAGTGTGACTTAAATCAAATAATTACAATATTGTAATATGAACTGTTTCCCTGGTTTAAAACGATTTCATTTACCCATGCAACGAAAGAACAATGAATCCTCGTGGGGGAAAAAGCTAGTCTCCGCAACAGCATTACATTTTGAAGTAAACAAGATAAAAAGCAGCCAAAATGGCAATGCCACATTGTAGCAATTGATAGCTTTTGGAACCACGATAAAACATCTTTCATTATAAGAACTAGAAACACTAAATTTCGAACCAATTGGTGATCATGACTGCATACAATTTATCAGACACATCAACAGCGTCAATAAAACGGTCCTTTCATTATCCAGCAATCATTGTACCACATTAACACCCTACTTCAAAAGGTATTTAAACCCTGGTGTAAATATTAATGACAACTTAATCAAAATACTATTAAATTATCCTCCCAACTAGACTCATCACGCGATTTCTGGCCTGCAAACTATTATCCCCAACTAATTAAAGGATTCCATTCAAGAGAAAAAAATTCACCAGTCACAAATAGCAAATACTTCATTTTGTTGTATACGTTGAAGCAAGACAATTTTAATATCTCCTCCCTGGTGCACCGCCCAGATAACCACCTCCTGGTCTCATAAAACCACCACCTGCTGGTGGATCTGCCTGTGTAACACAAAACAATTAATTTAGCAGAACACAAAAAAAGATATTATATAAAACCAACAAAACAAGCCCATAGTAAATGGTGTACCATTAAGTAATAAGTTCAAAAAAATAGGCCAGGAGAATTTTCAAAAAAGGAAGAAACGGACCTGCTTGACAACTCCAGGTAAATCAGCCATGCCCAAGGAAGCAAGCATGTCCATGGTTTCTTTGTCCACCTATATAAGAAAGCCCTGTCAAGTTTTGATTTCAACAAAACAGAGATATATATGATACATCCCTAAAAGGTTGCAAGCAAATGCATTCTATCTACAGATACCAATGTATAAAGCAAAAGGCTGTATGGTTCGCAGATATGGCAGTGAACAAAATCCATATGATGGCACCGGATAAGGCTCTTTAAAATCAGGATACGCCAATACAATACAGAAACAGGTATCGGGGCATCGAAGATGTATATTTAGCATCTGCTCATCCATGCAGCAGACTCAGAACTGCATGAGATTCAAATATTCATGAAGATTGAAGAAATGGGAATGATAGAGCCTAGAGGTCACAAAAAACCTTAGTAACTGCATTCAGTTGAAATTCGGAATTCACTGAACTTCAACCAAATTGGAACTTCAAGCTGAACTTCCAAGGTAAACTTGAAGCCAAATTTCCAGGCAAGTTTATTTGAATTCAATTTTTAAATGGAATAAAAAAACCCTAATTCGTAAAACCCAACCTAAAAAACCCTAAATTTTTAACAAGATACCATCGTTTTGAAATATCTATTTAATATTGGCATGCAATTTTCATTTTTATCATATATGTTTAATCAGAATTTTATTTTATATACAAATATATAAATTTTGAAAATTTTGAATTATATAGTTTCTTGAAGTTAATGGCAAATTTTATTACTTTTCAGTGGAGATGGCACTAGAAACATGTATAGACATGTATAAGTTTTGGCTATGTGTGATATTCATTGATCACCCATGTTGATGGTTTTTCTCTTTGTTGGCTGGCTCTATAACTTTTTTTAATGAATTGGAAGATATATTTTTGAGTAGATATGCACAACCTGTGGCTTAGCATACCCTCACACAATTTACTCAATACAATTGGAGAAGAATGAAAGGATTAGGGATATTAATTTTAGATTCTTATGGATGCTACAAAAGACCCCCGAATACCAGCATCCTAATGAGACTTTAATTTTTGGTTTTTACAAAAATGCAATGCCAGCAAATGTAAAATATGCCCCTGAAAGATTATTGTATTAATATGTTGGGAAGGTGCTATGAGAAAGGCTCAAGAAATGAAAGAAAACATGGATGAGAGCAATGTTAATAGTTTTGCGTTGCTAAATTTTTCTCAAAGTCGAGGTCGCTGAACTCAAACAGAAATTCAGACCAGGTGACTAAGCAAAAAACAGGCTGCTAGCCACTCTAAAGTCCAGAAATGTAAATAGAAAAAAGAGGTACTTCGCATTGATTTTATCTCCTATAGACATGTTCATTTGAGTCTCTTCTTAATGAACTGTTTAATCCTTTTACAATTCTTTTCTATGAATTTATAAGTTGTTTTATAATGCTTTCATGTGATGAAAAAAGGTATCTGCTAGTAATTTTGTCTTTTGTTAGTGCATTCAATGGATCTCTGTTTTGTATTGCTTGTCCTTGTATGGTTTGTTTAAATGCTTTTGTAATTTGTTTTCAATATTTACATGTAATATGCATGTCCACAGTAGCTATACTGCATATAAAGTTCACAAATGTTTTAGTGCAGTCACAAATCAGCAAATCAAATGCATGCATCCATATATCTGCTTATGAGATACATTTAAAGAAAACAATCTAATAAAAGTTCGTATTAACAATTCCCCTGTTCTTCCCAGTGAGGTGGATTAAGTTAACCCTGACAGAACAATGATCTACATATATGCACTTGCCACAACAACTCTTATACAAGCAAAGAAAAAAAATAGAGCTAAAATTGGATTCACCAGTTTGACCTTAGGGTCTATCAAACTGATGCATATCAAAAGACTTGGATTTAGAGCAACCTTCAGCCACTTCTCCAGAATCTCAGGGGGAGGTAGTTGTTCATGAAACATCTAGACAGCCAAATGCATTGGGAGAGTGCAGTCCAAGGGAGAGAATCCATTCAAGTCAAAGAGAGTAGGGACCATCAGAAGAACAGCATGTTAATTAATTGTGGCAGTACAACAATTGTTTATGTTTAGTCATCTCCCAGCGGAAAATTTGGTAACAAGGAACCCCCGCAGCCAGTCAATCAAACCCACAACAGGCTCAATGACCTATAGGACACAGTTTTTGACTTCAATGGATCAACCATATTGGAAAATGGCTAATGGGATTCAAGAGATCTGTATTGATATACAGAACATCAATTGATAAGTTAAACGATGTGGCTTTACCACCCTGGTTACTGGAGACATGGGTAGCAGTAATATGGAAAGAAGTGGTAGATTGAGGAATTCACTTTGAACACAAAGTGAAGGGATCCTTCAATATAGAATTTGAAGACAAAAGGGATAAGGAGAGAGTACTGTTAGGAATGGTACTTAAAGAATTCTGGTCTCTATATTCAAAGATGCTGCCCCTTGTTCTCTCTAGATGACCCTGGCCCCTTGAAAATTCCAGTATGGATATGACTTCCATACCTTCCTTACAAGTTTAGGGTGCAAGGACTGTTAGTTTAGATCAGTTTCATTTTCAGCGGTATTTAAACTAAAACTTGTCACCCTTAACAAGCAAATAAGGGTAGTAGCTAATCTGTCTTAAGATGAATTTCCAAGGGAAGTTTTAGAGATCAAAAATTTGAAAATGTGGACTTCACATGAAGGATACAAGTTGATTTTGCATGGGTACGATTACATTGCACTCACAGCCATGCAACCAAACATCTGAGGAAATTTGGCCCTTGCTACAGATGAGAAGCCAGAGCCGGGGAGAATTGGGAAAGAATGAGAAAATGCTGCACAGTAGTCATAACAAGTGGGAATGTAAAAACATCAAATTCAGAAAATGCTTACAGGCTACTAGAAAAATGACCCAGCTGGACTAAGAGAATAAAGAAAACTTAGTTCCAACACAGAGGACACAGATAGAAGGAGGATGGACAATGTTATAATTAAGGAGTCTCAACGACTGCCTCTCATGCCAGCTATGGAACAAGCAAATCAAGAGGTAAATGTAAATACAAGTGGAGGAGAGCAAAAATAAGTCCAGGAGGGAGAATGCTAACATGATCTTCAGGAGAACTACTCCAATTTGAGGCCTACAAGAGGCAAAAATCAGTTTCTTTAAAGAAAGACTGCAATCAGCATGTAGGTCCAAGTTTGCAAGCAGGACATATAGAAACACTTAATGACTACATGGATTTCCCCCCTGCTTTTGAAGGTGGGAATGTGGTCTACTATGTTGCTAATTCCCAAAAGGTAGTGGGGGCACACAGCTCCTCCCTACAGGTAATTTCCTTCTGCTTGTCTAATCAATTGAGTTAAATAGGATAATAAGGGCTTGGAAGTCTCAAATAGTTGTGTTAGTTGAATGCCATCTAGTTCTTAGTCAACTTAGTAATGTAGATTGGGGTTTTAAATATGATTTGAAAGGGAGCCTCTTTTATTATATCCTATCAAAAGGCAGTATCTAGTGGAGTGCTTGTAATGTGGAAAGACATTGGAAATGTCAACCAAATAAGGTTTATGGCAGACAATTCAAGACATTAAGCTAAAACCCACGTCCCAACAAATGGTCAGTAACTCTGTATTGTCAGAATCCATGCACCTACTAATCCTAGAGACAAAGAAAGAGATGCATTCTAGGGTACAAATTAATATTGGAGAAGCTTTGGCTCGAGGAAATTTTAATAGTACCAGATTAGTAAGTTTAGGAGACTGCAATAACATAGATTCACTAGTGAATAGAAGTAAAATAAACTGTCCAAAGCCATATGGTAGGGATAGCTTTATTGATTTCCTGGAAAGGATGAACCTGAAAGAACTGAAATGGCAAAGAGATCAGAGGTTTAAATGGTCTAATTAACACTAAAGAGAATATTATAGTCCAGACAGACTAAACAGAGTATATATCACAGAACTGCAACTGGAGTGGAAGATTGTTATCTAGATTCTATACAGTAGTTCCCGAAGGGACTCTATCAAATCAACATCCAATTTTGTTGGCAGCCAGTTCACAGGGAATGGACAGTCCAGGACGAAATATGTCGTTTAAATTTGATGTCAACTCTGTAAGAATAAATACACAAGGATCTGTTTAAGAATTGGGTTGTAAAAGGGGAAGGAAGGGTGAGGTGAAGATTAAGGGAGGATGAAGCCCATTCCCAAACCCCCAAAAGACCCAATGAAAAATCTTCTGGAAGATTGGGAGAAAGAAGGGACAAAATTGAAAATGTCAGAAAACACCCTGGAAAAAGCTGGTGTAGCTCCTAAAGATCCCAGATACAGGTGCACCACAGGGCACAGAACTTTCTATAAGTCAACTTTGGAGTTCAACTTCTATGTTCAAGACATCCTCCCACAATTGTGGGACAAGATGGTGGACCATTTTAATGATTCCCAGATCCTTCTAACTGAGTGGTTGCTGGATTCTGTGAGAGAGGCTCTGGGTATTTCTAATCACAAGAAGGCATGGAAGGAAGAAGCCGAAAGCAAACTGGAAGAGTTGGCAGAGCAGGACTGAGGGGGACAGTAAAAAAAAATCTATGGATCTGCATACGATTAAAGGCAAGAAAGAGTACCCTATGCAGATCGTATACCCTATGCAGATCGTATTTGTCACTGACAAGGGAGATGTAAAGGAAGATTCAAGCACTGTGAAATATACTAAAGGAAAAGCACTAGTTATTATCCCACATGATTAGAGAAGGTCGTGTTTTGAAGTTTCAAGTAATTTACTTTTGACAGAAGGCTATGTTTCTAGTACCATGGAGCTGTTTGTAGCTGTTAATGGATGAGTCAGACATTGGACGCAGAGTTTTTGACACAATCACCTGCAAGTATAGTTTTTTTGTTTGTTCTGGTAGAAGCATGGCTTACTGCGTTCGAAATCTTTACGCTGTGAATCTTATACTTGAGCCATTTAGTTGTACTCAGATTGAACGCCACCTGAAGATAGGATAATAGAACAAGCAATTATATATACAACAAATAGATGGGATAGCCAGGATAATCACTGTATCAGTTTTATT
>ML828314.1:15915-28713 GCA_009831015.1 Picea engelmannii
TCTTGGTCTTAGGATTTGTCACATGTAATAAGGGTTAAGGTTGTCCCTCCATGGTAAAACTTGGGCAAGTTCCAAAATTAAATAAATGTTATGATTTTGCTAGAAGAGATCACTTAGTGTGCACTACTTAATGACTTGTATATTGAGGCTTGACTTGCCACTATGAGTGGGAGCCTTGCATTGGGATCTGTGTACTTGCATCGAAAGTTGCATCTATGCCTTGGGATCCATGTTCTATGCCTTGAGATTTGTGTACTTGCATTGAGATCTGCGATACAACCTTGAGATCCATGTACCAACATATGGACCTGTATATTTTCATTGGGATCCATGACATTTTATTGGGGTCCGTGACACTACATTGGTATCCATGTATCTACATTGGGATACATGTACATTCATAGGGATATGTGTCACTACATTGGCATTTGTGACAATGCATTGGACAATGTGACAAGTACTCCACATCATCGTGTGTGCCACCTAGATCATCTTTGAGAGGGCACACCTTCTTCTTAGAGAGATTCCCTCACGCGTGTGGGTTTGTTGAGTTAGTTACACCATCTTGGACCACACGTGTGAATTAGTTGGAGTTGTTAGAGGGTTATGAGTTTGTTAGAGTTTGTTGGAAGTTGTTACAGTACTTTAGACCATTTCTTGTGGTAGTTGAGGTGGTTATTGAGTTGAGAGCATTTTTTGAGGGCGACTTAGATTCAAGAGCAGTTATCTTTTGACAGAGTACCCAGAATTCCACCAAATCAACGCCATTAGATGTAGAATGGTCGCAGGATTTCCAAAATGTGGTCATAATAGAAATTTGGGAAAAAATTGACATAGTTGTGGTGTTTTTACATCTGTCGTGGGAAAATTATCATCGCATTTTAACGACTCGATGTCCCACTTCTTGGACTTGATGCCACACATGTGGGTGATTAGAGCACTTGTCCTTGAATCATTCATACTCTCTTGAGGTGGTTTTGACCAAGCATCCACTTGTTTGAGGAAATTGGTTGTCCTAGTGCACATTATTATTTTGATTTTTGACCTCTACCCTCTCTAGTTGGTTAGAGAGTTGCTATTTCGAGCTTAGGAGGTTAGAGATCTATTATAATTTATTTGGGAGGTTGTTTAGCTCTTCTCCTATATAAAGAGCCTCCTCCTCATTGTAATTTTTGTTGGAGAATAATTAGAAAGAACTTTTATCTCACTTTTGCTCAAGTTATCTCATATTTTAGCTTCTTGTCCTAAGGAATATTGTCTAGGGCGAATTGGAGAAGTTTGTTTTATTGCAGCTTTTTGGAGGACAAAGTTGATGCAAGGCCAAAGGAGGAGCACCATGCTACATTGGAAGAACATATAGAGGTAGAGTTAACTAATAATAATAATAATCTATTTTTAAGGTCACGGCCAAGCCAAACACCAAATTGGTGTATGAGACCCCCTCCGCCCAACGATTTTACTGGTAAAGTCTACGGAGGTATACATACCCTACCCCCCTCTAGATTTGAACATGTGACCTCTTAGGAGGAAACACATGTTCTTAACCATTAGGCCCACTCAGGTTGTATCCTCTATAGTCCTTAGTCATTTACTCTTTAGATCTATTACATTGAGCTTTGAACATCTATGATTTCAAGTTCTTGTCTTTACACTAGAGGTAGAGGTTACCTTGCATTATCTTAGAAGTGGATTCATCTTAGGACCCTTCTCCCACACAAGTTTGAAATATCCAAATGTCTCATTTGTGAAGAAATTTGAGGTCCTATAGGCTGCCCAACAGGCTTGTCTTGTGACCTCTTGTTGGGCACTAAGTCTAGGTACTTTCAAACTATTTTTCTCACTGTTTTAGGACAGTTTTCTCGCTGTTCAAAACAGCCCACCAGATCTGAACTTTACCCACTCTGAAATCTGCCCACAAGCTTTGGTTTGATGCTCTTTAATACCACTTGTTATAAGGTTTAATGATGGAAGGTTTTGCCGTCCAAGATAGCCTTCTTTAACATGCATTAAACATCAAACACACCTCTAGAATCTTTAACAACTACAAGCTGAAAATACTAAGCAAACATGACAAATGAACACATGAGTTTTTGGTCAACATGACCCTGGAAAAAGCCCCATGGGGAAAACCAGTAAGAGAGATAGATATATATATATATGGAGATCTCAAAGTAAGAGCTACAACAAAGAAATACAACAAAAGAACCTGATACAATAGCAACTCCTCTCAAGATGCTTCGGAGTTCTTATTTCTTTGTGCCTAGCCTTAGAAGTGTGCGCCCTTTGCCTTGGTGCACCTCTTCCTCTAGCTTTGCCTTGATTTAGCCCTTGCCTTGCCTTTGCCTTGCTTTGATGTAGACTTGTGCCCCTTGCCTTGGAGAAAGCGCCCAATACTATGGTGCGCCCCTTGCCTCACACTTGGCCTTACTCCTTTGCAACCCACACCAACAAGTGCGCCCTCACACACTAGTGCGCCCTCTATACACAAGAGTGCACCCACTCCAAATATGCGCGCCTCACCTCTAGGATGCGCCCTCTCACAAGCTAGATGTGCCTCCTCTCTTTGGATGAGCCCCTCCTCTAGCTTATGCGCCTCCTCACTTGAATGCGCCCTTGCTTCAACACTTGCGCCCAACCTCCATGGATGCTCCTCAAGGAAGATTGCACCCTCAACAATGGCTTCTCGACCTCAAGCGCCCTTCTTCTCCTCAAGAAATGCGCCAGAGTCCTCTTCCTCTCCTTCACTCCCATCTCAAGTGTGAACAATGAATCTCACTTTACCCTCCTTTGCCTCCTTTAGCCTAATCCTTAAGGCTGACCTAGAAACCAAGGGCTCAGATTCACTCTAAGCCTTCCTCCAAGATGAGTGGATGAGATTAGATCTCATAAACCCACTTAAGTTTCCATGATTCCACTTGATGTTCATTAATTCACATTTAAGTGAATTAAATGTCACTTTATGACTTAAGTGACTAATTTCACTTTATGACTCAAGTGAATAAAGTCAACGTGAAATTAGAACATAAAGTAATCGCAAGAGGGTAATACTCTCCCCCTTTGTGTTTAGAGACTCACAAACACAAGGGGACCACTTTCCTTGGTACCCAAATCTCAACAATTTGGGGGATTGCAATGCGCACCCTATGGTTGTTTGTGAACCCCAAAATTGACATAAGGACATAGTCTCAAGCAAGACTAAGTGTGACTCCATAACCCAAGTGGAGGAACACACTAGTCTTTCCCTTTTCCCAACCATTAAAATCTAAAATTTCAATTTTTCCTCTTTTTTGTTTTGTTTCATGCAATCTAGGGTTTAAATTGGCATTAAAATCTTTTAAGTTGGATTGCATCTCATGTTTGGAAGGTTAACTTTCACATTTTACTAAGTAAAGTTGAGTATTTGTGCAAGTCGGTTTCCTTTTTAGTGTTTAATCTTGAACAATTTGTTTAATTTCCTCTTCATTTGGCTGCTACAACATCTCAAAGGAGGATTAACTTGGATCTAACACACTTAAATCATACATTTTAAGTAGATCTAATGCTTTTACATCATCAAGGGATAAATCAATGCTTCAAATTGCTTAATGTCTTATGGTTTTGAGCTCTTTCTTTAACCTCTTGTTGGCTAGTTTAAATTTTTAATTAAAAGGTTTCATAACAGATCTCGAATACATCTTTAATGTGTTGAATTTCTTTAAACCCGGCACCAGCAGATTATTCCAAATAAAACAGATTTATTGAATAAAAAGCACAACTAAGTTACTTCACAAAATATAAGCGGAAGCATAAACAACAAAAACCATAACACATATTGCACAAGAGATTTTGGATAAACACCCCTAGAAAAACCCTTGCGGGAAAACCAGTTCTGAGTTTGATTTTATTGCTAAAAATCTTGGGCTCCCATCCTGGGATAATGGCCCATCAAAGGAATTAAAATGCAGTAATAGCCTAGCCCACTTGGCTGCTATCTCCTTGTTGCCCCTTTGAACACTTCCTCAGCCCTTCCTACTCATAAACAAGTACACGAGCAAGACTCCCTCTTGCTCTTATGCACTCATTGTGTGCCTCTCACTCTCCTTAGATCTACTTTTATAATCTCCTAATGACTAAAACCCTATCTCCAAAGTGACCAACGATCAAGATCTGATCTTGATCTCTTGAGATCAACAGTTGTGACTTTATCTCACCTTGAGATGACTTAAATCACTTAAGTCACTCAACTTCATAATAAGTCACTTTAAGTCATTGAATACAAAAGGTACTTTATAAAATCACTTTATAAAGTTACTATCTAGAGAGTGTGGATCGAACACCTCTGCATGTTAGGCACTGCCAATGCAGAAGTACCTGTCCGAGCTACCCCAAAAAACTAACACTCCCTCTTAGGGAGGAAGGTACTTCTAGAAGAACCTCCTCCTGGATCAATCTCTAACCCCATCAAATATGTTGTTGTTGTAGTTGCTCCCTTTGAACTGGAATACCCTCCTGCTACCTCCGCTGCACTCTGATCTATAATCTCTGATCCAAGATCCCCTTGGACCCCACTACAGGCTGTCCCAACACCTTGTACATCATACCCTCCCTAATGCCAAGTCTCACCACTGCATCCTAGGTAACTGCTCCCTATGAACGTATGAGTACCTATCCATCCTCGAACATAACTGCATACCCCAAATCCTCGAGAGTTGATACTGAGAGCAAATTAACCTTCAACTCCGAAACAAATAACACCTTTGCCACCTCCAGAGAACCACCTGACTTTAGCTAGAATCTAACACATCCAACCCCCTTCACTGCATGCATGGTGTTAGCCCCACATCCAACATGTAAGTCTGAGCCCGTCTCTGAAACACTAAGGAACATCGACCTCATTCCCTTCATATGGCAAGATGTTCCATTATCTAACACCCACGTATCACTACCCGAACCTGCTACTCGAACACGTTGCCCATTGCCCAAACCTGCTGCACATAGCCTTATGTTGTTGCCCGGGTATTTTTAGGGTTGTCCGAGCCCTTTTTGGGTGTTGCCCGGCTATCTCAGCCTGCTTCCAAGGGCTTTTGTCCATTGCCCAGGGCAATTTCGAGGCTACCCGGAAAAAAAAATTGGACACTCTGCTCGAAAAATTATGGGCACTCTGCCCACTGCCTGGGAAATTTTGGGCACTCTACTTGCTGCCCGAGGGTTGCCCGGCCCTTGCTAAGCGGCTCTGCTACCCTGCGTCTCATTGGTTGGCGACTGATTTCCTGGTTGGCAGCCTCCTCTGCCACGTCTTTAGCTTGGTCGACGACTGTATCTTCTGGTTGGCAGTTGGTTTGGCATTTGCACCAACACCCACACCCTCTGCCTACACCACCCGCCGTCCTCTAACTCCCTGCCACCCTGCTCCTAGACCGTCCACGTCCACCTCTGCAGCACCTGTTGGCTGGCAGCTGGTTTGGCGTTTGCACCAACACCCGCGGCCTCTGCCTACACCACCCGTCGTCCTCTAACTCCCTGCCACCCTGCTCCTAGTCGGCTCGCGTCCACCTCTGCAGCACCTGTTGGTTGGCGGCTGGCTGGCTCTGTTGTCGATTTCTTCCACACACAGTTGTTGGTGCCTTGTTGCCTCGCCCGCGAGCTATCCTTTACTGGTGGTTGTCGCTTTGCTCCACAGTTCCACCAGTCGACAACTCTTCCCTTGCTGCTTGGTTCGACCACACGGGCACCCTTTCCTCTAACCACGCGTCTGCCTCAGCCTATTGGTCTCCTGTTTGAATGGTGGTTTCTCTGCTCGCGCCATCGTGCCCACCACCACGGCTGTAATCTTCTATGCGAACCTCAACTCAACACTCCTTCACGTCCACACTTCACCTCAGTCGCCCACTGCGCTGCTCGATCTGTGCAGCTCTCATTCCTTAGCAATGGATGACTTTACTCAGCCATTGCGTCTTCACTCCGGCCACAATTGCACTTGCAGCCCTCCGCTCGGCCTGTCCACCCCTTCACACTGTCGTCACCCACGTCTGCCCCTCAGCCCAACCTCACAACTTTGCAGTCTCTGCAGCTCTATCGTCACCAAATCCTCATGCGGCCCAGCCCGACTGTCGCTTCTCCTAAGTCGACGCTACGACTACTGACCCCGCGCGCGACTGTCACCTTTGACCACACTTGCGACCTTGGTCACTTTATCTGCACAGCCTCTGTCCACATCCAAAGTTAACAGCCCGATCTGCACAATCGGCCTCTGAAGATGTACATTCGTACGGCGACAGTCGTACACATGATTTCCTTTCCCTTTTTTTTGTCTCTTACCCCTACAACTAAAAAATTCCCGCAGACCTAGAGTTAGCAAATTCCTCACTACAATATCTCGATCTATGCAAAAGTTGGTTTCCTCAGAGTCTCGGTTCTAATACCATGTCGAATTTCTGTAAACCCAGCACCGGAAAATTATTCCAAATAAAACAGATTTATTGAATAAAAAACACAACTAGGTTACTTAACGAAATATAAGAGGAAGCATAAACAACAAAAACCATAACACATATTGCACAAGAGATTTCGGGTAAACACCCCTAGAAAAACCCTTGCGGGAAACTAGTTCTGAGTTTGATTTTATTGCTAAAAATCCTGAGCTCCCATCCTGGGATAATGCCCCATCAGAGGAATTACAATGCAGCAATAGCCTAGCCCACTTTGTTGCTATCTCCTTGCTGCCCCTTTGAACACTTCCTCAGCCCTGCCCACTCAAACACAAGTACATAAGCAAGACTCCCTCTTGCTCCTATGCACTCATTGTGTGCCTCTCACTCTCCTTCGATCTGCTTTTAAAATATCCTAATGACTAAAACCCTATCTCCAAAGTGATCAACGATCAAGATCTGATCTTGATCTCTTGAGATCAATGATTGTGACTTAATCTCACGTTGAGATGACTTAAATCACTTAAGTCACTCAACTTTATAAAAGTCACTTTAAGTCATTGAATACAAAAGGTACTTTATAAAGTTACTATCTAGAGGGTGTCGCTTGGACACCTCCGCATGCTAGGCACTGCCAATGCAGAAGTACCTGTCCGAGCTACCCCAAAAAACTAACATAATGTTGCATAATAATCAGATCTAGTGAGTTAGAGAGCAAGTTGTGGCTCATTTCTATTTATTTCACTTGCTCTTGCTCAAACACCTTTACTTTCTTGTTGGTTTATGATGCTACAATGGTTCTAACTCTATTCCTGATTTAACGTTTTATCTAAAACACACAAGCACATTTCTTAAAGGTGAATTTATACTCCAAGCACTTAAACATGCTTTATTCTTATGTTCAATGTTTCAATGATGATCTATGGTTGGTGATCAAATTGGAGTAATCTAACTCAAACACCTTAATCCTAAATAATACATTCCACTTGCAATATTCTACATCTTTAAAGATTGAATTTCTAACATTTGGGGAACACATTTCATGGCATGACTCATGTTTCTTGTGCAACTATCTAGGAAGTTACATTTCGGCATTTGAACAAGAATAAACCCACTTCTTAACCACATCTAAAACCGGTTCATGTCTTTTATTTATTTTTTTATGTGGTTGATCACCATATGGAATGTGTCACATATGTTATTTTCATACTAGCTAATTCATAGTGAATGAAGTTTTGTTCAATGTTTATGGTACCACACTTCTCATTTGATCTAAAACAACATTGTGGCATAACTAAGCAATTACTTGGCAAGTATTCTCTTTATGGTTCAACTCTCATGCACTATTTCCACACATTAAGGACTTTTAAATTTACTCATTCATGGACCATTCCTTTGGTGGATTGATTTTCTCAATTTCACATGGGCATAATTTCCTTAATGAAATTTAATTTTGTGGTGTATTGTGAAATTGAATCAATCCTCTAAGCAAGTCGCATTCTAAGTTTCACTCCTTATAATCTTAAGACAATTTTCATGCTTCACAATGTTTGATCACATAACTAAGTAAATCGACTTGTTTGGATTAATCACATCAACTAAAGCCTAAGTTTTCACGACTTATACAACAATTGGGCTTAGTTGATCCTTTAGGGATACCCCCTAGGCTAGGAACCCTTTCCTTAGTCTAAAGTGAGGGGCAAGGCCACCGAGGTGACAGTGGGTGGCTTGCCTAGTAGTTTCCTTTAGGCTCTCACGTTTATGGTTGAGAAGTTGAGCGGTAACAAGTCCCACACCCCTATACAAACTTACAGGCATCGACCTCAAGACCATTCCAAAAGGAGTGGTTGACTCTATGATATGTTTTCAGAAATCCTGAATGAATTGTTGTAGGGGAGGCATGCAATTCAGATGAACTTTGTTACATGAATGATGAAACTAGAATCTATGCCCAAAAGGATATGATTTTTACACTACAAGATGCTTGCTTCCCAAGTGCAACGTTTTGGAGGGTTGGAACCATCCTGAAGTTGGTGTATGAACCACTACATGGATGTGTTAGCACACCAATCATTCTTGACCTCTTTTATCCATGTAGGAAATAGCACATAGATGGCATATACATGGGATGTATCCGCATGTTATCTAGAGAGTGCATCAACTACAATGTTGTCCTTCCTCTTTTTGTAGGTGACCTCAAAATCATAGCCTTGCATTTTAGTGGTCCACTTTGTTGCTCTTCAAAAGAGACTCATTGTTCCAAAAACTATTTAAAGATGGAATGACTAGTCTTAACTTTGAAATGCCTACCCAATAAAACTTGATGCCATTTATTATCTACATGCAATATAACCAACATTTCCCTCTTGTAGATGGACTTGGTGAGATCTCTACCTTTAAGGTGCTTACTTTTAAAGTAAATGGGTCTACCTTTCTATGACAAGACTGCACCAAGTCTTGTTCCTAATGTGTCATGTTTAATGATGAACACCTTAGCAAAATATGGAGTTACCAAAATAGGTGCATGTGTCATAGCTCCCTTCGGAGATACAAAAGCATGGGTGGCCTCATCATACCACTAAAATGAATTCTTTCTAAGAAAGGGCAATAAGTGTGGCAGCAATTTTGGCATAATTGTAAACAAACCTTCTCTAGTAATCGATGAGGCCTAAGAATCCTCTTTACCCTATAATGTTCTAAGGAATGGGCCATGACGTAATGGCTTGAATCATTTTTGGATCAGGATTGACCCCTTCTTTAGAAATGACATGCCCCAAGTATTCAACTTCTTTTTGACAAAAAGCACACTAGATTTCTTGGCATTTAATTGATTCTCGTCTAAGATTCTTTGCTTAAAAGTGAGATGTGGTCATGTCAAGGTCTTATTGAAAATCAAAATGTTATCAAGAAAGACAAGAACATATATCCGTGAGTAAGGCGTGACGATCTTGCTCATGAGGCTTTGGAAAGTAGATGTAACATTGATCATGTCGAATGGCATAACCATGAACCTAAGTTGCAGGAAACACCCTACCCCCCCTGTTTCAGCATTGGAAACGATCCGAAATGTCGAAACGAGTACGGTACAGCGAAGAAACGATGTCGGTCATACCGTATGACGTTTCTCGATTTGGAAACGTCGTACGGTACAGTCGGCGGCGTTTCCCGACCGTACCAGCCCGTACGGCCGACGTTTCAACCGTTCTAAGGCGTCTTAGAGGCCGAAAAAAAATAGGGGGCCGTGGGGCCCCCAAACATTCATTTTTAATTTTTTTTTGCCTTTTCTAATTCTCCAATGAGAATAAAATTGATTTTCTCCCTTTTTAACTCATGTTTTCTTTCATTTTCAGCACATACAGCCTCATTTATAAAGGCCGATTTTGGATGTAAAGCCTCATCTATAAAGGCTAATTTTGGATTTTGCTACTTGCATCATGTAATGAATGATATTAATCATCTATGGGAGTTAATATGGACATGGTTTTCCTTCTAAAATGTCATTTATGTGTATCATTATGTTTTTCTTGCAATATAATGTTTTATTTTTAATATATATATATATATGGTGTTTCCCCCGACATTTCCATTTTTTGAGGGCTTGTTTCGTACCGTCCCAGTTTCGGAAACTTAGAAATGTTTCCCCGTTTTGTGCAACTTAGCCATGAACTCATAGTAACCATTATGAGTTTTGAAAGTTGTTTTCTAAACATCCTCCTCTCGTAGGTTGATTTGACGATAACCAAAATGAAGATCAAGTTTGGAGAAGTTTGCAGCCCCATTGAGTTAACCATTAGCCTGTTAATTACGGGAATGGAAAACTTGTCTTTGACTATAATTTTATTTAATTCCATATAATCAATACACAGCTACCACAATCCATATTTCTTTTTTATTGACATTATGACATAATCCGCTGAAAGCAATTGTACCTCCATTGGCAATCATGACTTGTTTTTTACAGGGTATGGAAAATAGCTGAGTTGTGCAGCTAACTTACAATCAATGAAGTTGTGGGTGTTGTCAAAGTCAATGAGAACCATAACTTTTTGCTTCTTGATATGCCCTTCCATTCTTAATGTTTGTGGTGTGGCTACACTAGCTAGAGCATGCATGGAGACTTTGGGGACCTCAGATTCAACTGGATTTGTTTCCTTAGCGGGTTCCAAGGAAGGCTTTATTTTAACCAAATGGTCCTCTAGACCACTTATTGTTACCCCTAAGGCAAAGACTCTTAACACATCATTCTCCTACTTCTTCGGAATAATTTTGATTGTAGAGGTGCATAAGAAATGATGTGGACCTTACCTTTGTTAACAACATAGTATGGTGGATAATAAACAACATGATTTTTGGACTCGTTCTATCCAACCAGCTTGATTGCTGCAGAAATGTCCATAGGATGATAAATTTTATCTCGTGTTGGATATCATTGCAAAACCTTCCAAGATCAAGAAGCTTGTCAGTGTCGAGATCAGTCACATGAGTGGCTATCTTCTAGTGTCAAAGCGAGTAGTCCTAAAACAATTCATGTTTATTGTACTTTGGTGTGCTGACTAAAGTAGTCATTTTCCCAAACATTAGCATATTGGGTTGAGAGTTCTTTGACAAAATCATCCCAAGTGTAGAACTAGGCAAAAGGCCTCTTTATTTGCAACCATCGATACCATTGAAATGGATTTTCTTCAAGATGCAAGTCAACCAAAGGTACCATCTTATTCGAGGGAACTTGGTGCAAAAGAAAATATTATTCCAGTTGAGCCAACCAAGTCTTCATCTGTGCCATCAAACTTCTTAATGTCCATCTTAGGTAAGAACTAACATTGTATCCCAAGGGAATCTGTCAAACCAAAGTAGGAACTCAATCTACAGCAATACCAGACCCTATATGGAAACTTGACGCTTGGACCTGTTTTAGGATATTGTTGATTGTGTCCATTTATTTGGGCTAGGGTTGGCTATTTTTTGTGGTTGGCTATCTTTTGCATTTTGTGATTTGGCTAGAGTACAAAAGAAAACTTGTTGCTATGAAAATAGTAGGGTGGGGCAGAGAGCCCAAACATATTGTAGCCAAGGATACAGCGCTCTAATACTATTTATGAGGATACTTTGCTCAAAATAATGATCAAAATACAAATATGCCATTAAAATCCAATATCAAGAAATCCTCCAATACCACTTTGAGGGGTATCCTCCAAATGAGCTCATATAAATGATAAATCAACATGTCCCCCCATACATAGGATCTCTTATTTAAAGGGTGAAAAGAAGGAAAGAGAAAGAACATAGAAAATGTGGGATAACCAGTGTGGGTCTTACATATCATGGTAAAAAAAGAAGAAGATAGAGATAAAGGTAGAACTGAGCAATTTAGCTACACCCTCAAAGAAAATGATCTGTAATAGGTGAGACATTTCTCAAATTTGCATAATTGTGTCTGGATTGATACAGTGGGTTTTTATCAATTATCAGAGGAAACTATGACAGGGATGTTTTAAAGAGACAAAAACTCTATCAAATCTTCAGAGAAACACCATTTCCCAAGTAACTCTCCCATGTTTACAAGTGCAAAGGATTACACTGGAAATTTGTAAGCAGATTTTATGATCATGTACAGCTCAAGCAGCAGCTATTCCAGGTTAGTTCAAAGTGGATCTGGAGGAAGGATGCTAGGCCCAGGGGGGAACTTGCAGCATTTTAGATTGGCTACTGCCAGAAGTGACCACAAGATGAACTTTTAGACAAGAATCCACATGTCCTATATGTAGATAGTGATGATACAAGCCATCTAATTTGAAACTATCGATGGGCAAAGCAACTGTGGAATAAATGGCAAGAAGCATTTGATATGAAAAAATTAGTTAGGGAGGCGCTTTACAGTGCCCTTCAAATTGGCAACTTCATTTGCGATAGGATCTGGAGGAAGCTAAAGGAGAGAATGGCTAAAGGATTTGATTAACATGTAGTAAGACTACCTTGTCTGTAATTTTTCAAACGAATGCAGCTTATATTCCTTCAACCCTTACCTCAATAACATCGATTTTGATGGCAGACTCGTCGGGAACGAAGTCCATACGCCTCTCACGCTCCTCTTCTTGAAGTTTGAGAGAGATGCCTCGCACTGGGCCTCTTTGAATGCGCTTCATGAGATGGGTGCTGAACCCTGCAATCTTATTCCTCAAGCGCTTCGAGGGGATTATGGCTACCTCCTCCACGATCTTCTTGTTGGTGTGGAAGTCGAGAGTCATGCGAGAATAGTACCTCTCGAGCACCTGCCGAGAGGATTTCTTCACGGTTTTCGTTCTCACACGCCCCTGCACAAACCCAACCCATTTTTATTATTTGTTAGCAGTTCGGAACCTTCGCTAAGTTTATCACGACAAATACAGATTAT